>SEYY01011713.1:45000-47500 GCA_009176605.1 Armadillidium nasatum | reverse complement strand
GATAATATATCTTACTATATATACCACTATATATATATATATATATATATATATATATATATATATATATATATATATATATATATATATATATATATATATATATCACGAAAATACACATCATAAATTTTCCTTCAACCTTATTATTTTGATAGTTTCTTTTACTCGTGATCTTTCCTATAAGGATAACATTGCTTTTCCCATTCATCAAGCTCCTAAGTTGTTTCTTTGGAATTCTTCAACCCACTCCAGTTGCCTGCTTTGTACATAAGTGCGGGTCGTTCGTACTTATAATGGAGTACGTGCCACAAACCTGTAGTATTCTTGCTCAAATAGTTCTTGAAAATGTGAGAGCTAGGGCTTTTCGTCTAATCAAACTTCCATTATCACTGATCTTCTCTAATCTCCTTTAAACCAGAATGTTACAACACTTCTAAATAATGGTTGTTGCAATGGACACTGCTTTTCAAAACTTTTCTGTCACATAACTCCTCCTCTGAGGAAGGGCTACTGACTCGTCTTTCCAAGAAGTATCATCCCTTTTTTCTTCACATCTGACTACTCTTAACCACTTGCCCATTTTGTCCTTAACGAGCACGATCTAAATACTTCTTTCCTCACTTCCTTTGACTTGCTTACTTTCTTGGGCTGTGTATTGGGGCATGTCGGTTTTTAATTCTTAGTTAACGGTTTAAGCAATTTACATTTAACCTTTTCTCCAAGCTTTAGTTATCAATATTGAACCTTCTTTGAAGGAAAGGTTTTGCAAAATATAATTTAGTTATTTTTCTATCTGACTTTCCAGAATCTCCCCTTCATTTAACCTTATTACACCTACGTTGTTTCCTGTTTTCATTTTAGGTATCGAAAATCGATTTCTTAAGAGGGGAAAATTTATATTTAGTGTAAAAAGGTAAAAGTGCTGAAAATTAAAATCTGAAACTTTGGTTATTATATATATATATATTATATATATATATATATATATATATATATATATATATATATATATATATATTATATATATATATATATATATATATATATATATATATATATATATATAATATATAAACTGCAAATAGAAGTACAAAGGGAATATATAAATCTTATTCCGGATACTAGTTCAAATACTTTTATTACCATCTAAAATTTATTGCAAAGAAGCAAACGAATTCATGCTACTATTAATTTATTTATGTTCCTAAGCACTACAATGTGTTAATTATAATAGGACAAGATAGTATATAAACTCCTTATGTGAACCCCCCCCCCCAAGACGAAACAAATTCTATCCTAGATCGATAACCATAAAGGAATATATATATATATATTTCTTATAATATAAAGGAAAATGTTTAGGAAAGCAAATACTGCATCACAACTGAAAATCAATGATAAAGATAAGATGATTTTAGTAATTTACGAATAGTTACAAAGCGTCAAACTCTGGAGAAAGTACTGCTGAATATAATAAGTCAAAATGTATACACAATGCTAAGGTATAGATAACTCAATTTTAAAAATAAAACTCTTGAGTAAAACCAAATATTGCAAGTAACAATTAAAACTAAAAGTTTTTACTCTTAGTTAATATAAAACATACCATCAAAGTAAACTGACAATCCATTTCCCATAAACACAATTTAAGAAACTCAATTTGCATGACACGTACAAATATACCACCTATTCAAAATCTAAAACGAACTTAATGTTCCTTGTAATGATTCCTCACCGAAAAGCCTATACTAAATCCATTACATTAATCTCCGTTGTCATACGATACGAAAGTAAGATTTACGAATCTCATACACAAGGGCGAATTAAGCTTTAAGGATTTAGGGAAACGCCTAAATGCCGTTTTTATGATCCTTGAATGGGGGGAAGCGGTAGTAATTAAGAGGAATTTTGTGATCATAGGCGGCGTTGCGATCGGCCTTCATTAGTATGACGTAACACGTGACGTAAATTTCTTAAAAAAGAAAGAAACGTTAAAAATATAGTTTTACGGAATTAAAATGGATATATATATATATATATATATATATATATATATATATATATATATATATATATATATATATATATATATATATATATATATATATATATATATATATATATATATATATATATATATATATATATATATATATATATATATATATATATATATATATATATATATATATATATATATATATATATATATATATATATATATATATATATATATATATATATATATATATATATATATATATATATATATATATATATATATATATATATATATATATATATATATATATATATATATATATATATATATATATATATATATTTATATATTTATTTTTAATATTTTTATTTATATTAATATAATAATAATAATAATAATAATTAATAATTTTTTAAAAATTAAAAAAAAAAAAAAAAAAAAAAAAAAAAAAAAAAAAAAAAATATATTATATATATATATATATATATATATATATAT
>SEYY01011713.1:30000-32500 GCA_009176605.1 Armadillidium nasatum | reverse complement strand
TATAATAGGGCTATTGAATACCATTCTTCTGAATTCTCCTGTTGTAAGCAGCTCTTGAGACTTGTCTTTGTACACATTTTCATCAATATTCTGCACAACTCTCTGACCCCAGACTTAACCGCTATGCTCAATCTTACATGAACTTTATTAAGTTTACAACAAACTCCCTTTTTCTATTGTTACCAACTTCTATTGACTTGTATACTTTCAAACGTTGTGAAATGGGGCATGTCGACCTTTGATTCAGAATTCGTTCCCGGTTTTTTCCCAGCTCCGGTTAATGGTCTTTCCTTTATATATATATATATATATATATATATATATATATATATATTATATATATATATATATATATATATATATATATATATATATATATATATATATATTATATATATATATATATTGTACTGTTTGATTTGGAAAGTTGAACGAAAGTTTTTTCAAATATTATCGTTCTTTTTCCATTTAAGATTTCTTGGATCAGGATTTTATGAATATTTCTGAAACAGAAGATCATAAAATTCGAGAATTACCTTGATGAAATTAGAAAGGCAAACGAACGAACACACACACACACATACATACATACATACATACATACTTACATACATACATACACACTCGTATATGCATATACATATGCTCTAACACATATGAATAATACAATGCGCATGCTCTAACATACACATTCATACATCAGCATCCTCCAAACTTATATACATATGCATTACATACATTAACGTATACTGTATACAGAAAATATACGAACGTTAAAGCAGAGTATCTTTTTTTTGGCGATAAGATCTGTATCGCCGTCTGAAGTTGTATAAATGCATTTCATTCCAAGTGTATAATCCGAACACTGTTTCAGTCACCGGAAACTTCAATTAAGAGAGAGAGAGAGAGAGAGAGAGAGAGAGAGAGAGAGAGAGAGAGAGAGAGAGAGAGAGAGAGAGAGAGAGAGAGAGAGAGAGAGAGAGAGAGAGAGAGAGAGAGAGAGCAAAAATCTACGGTAATTAAATGTAGTGTTTCAGTATAAATTCTATTAGTATTAAAACAAAAGAAAGAAAATATCTAAAAATTTGTTCATGTGGTAACTAGCTTAAAGGAAGTGGGGGGAAGTGGAAAGGAGGAGAGATGGGAACATAATAAAAATGGGAACAAGAAAGGGAGAGAGAGAGAGAGAGAGAGAGAGAGAGAGAGAGAGAGAGAGAGAGAGAGAGAGAGAGAGAGAGAGAGAGAGAGATTTTAAGATAAAATAAAATGTGCTAAAGAGAACTGCGACGAATAACGACTCTCCAGAGTCAAATATATTATATATATATATATATATATATATATATATATATATATATATATATATATATATATATATATATATATATATATATATATATATATATATATATATATATATATATATATATAATATATATATATATATATATATATATATATATTATATATATATATATAATATATATATATATATATATATATATATATATATATATATATATATATATATATATATATATATGAGTGTGTATGTGTGTGAGTGAATTTGCGTTCAGAAACGAAGATCTATTTTGTTGAAATCGGTTTATAGTGAAGTTTAATTACTTTTTTTTTTTTTTTTTTTTTTTTAAATCATTTCCACTATTTTTAAATATATTTTGCAGATCTAAAATAGCATTAAATTGTGAGAGTAAAAGGAATGAGAATAAATTCAGATGGAGAGAGAGAGAGAGAGAGAGAGAGAGAGAGAGAGAGGGGGGGGGGGGCTACATATATGAAAAGCTGTTTCATAAAACAGTGGAATGATGAAAGAAATTAACTGACAAAAATAGATAAATAGATATAGATAGATAGATAGATAGATAGATGGATAGATAGATAGATACTTTTGTTTTAGAAAAATCAAGAAGGAAACTGAAGGTCTTGAACGTATCATAAATTCTTTATTTTACCTTTTTCTTTTCCCCTCTTTTAGCCCCTCAAACCCTCAGGAGTGCCATTGGTCAAAGGGGAAAACTTTTATACTCATTGTCTATATATATATATATATATATATATTATATATATATATATATATATATATATATATATATATATATATATATATATATATATATATATATATATATATATATATATATATATATATATATATATATATATATATATATATATATATATATATATATATATATATATATATATATATATATATAATATATATATATATTATATATATATATATATATATATATATAATATATATATATATATATATAATATATATATATATATATATATATATATATATATATATATAATATATATATATATTTTTTTATTATAACAATTTGTGCGGGGCAAGAGAGAGAGAGAGAGAGAGAGAGAGAGAGAGAGAGAGAGAGAGAGAGAGAGAGAGAGAGAGAGAGAGAGAGAGAGAGAGAGAGAGAGAGAGAGAGAGAGAGAGAGAGAGAGAGAG
>SEYY01011713.1:20000-22500 GCA_009176605.1 Armadillidium nasatum | reverse complement strand
CAGATTTTGACATTCGCATATTTTCTAATCGGTTGATGTCAAAAATTTCTAGTTCACAAACGACATTTCTAGTATATATTAATTTTTATTCTTTTATGCGACCGTTGTTAGAGATATTCTAGACTGATTTTGGATTGTTTTAAGTTGTCTTACAGAATTATCTTTTTGAAGTATCACATCGTATCCGAATATGCATTACAGTAGAACAACAACAACAAACAAACAAAAAAAACAAAAAAACAAAACAAAACTATTTTTAACTAAAATAAAAAGAGAAAAACTGCATTTAAAACTAATTTTTAGAGCATTATTTTAAGTTTGGTATATATATTTTTGGACAGTATCAACTTTATTGTCACTATAATTTCTTTTTCAGTTATCAGCTAATTTTTGACAGTATCAACATTATTTTGAATTCAAATTTTTCATTGCGTCAGCTGATTTTCAAATTTCTTTTGGTTCAAACCAAAGTCTCATGTAATACAGATATGTAAAGTTTTGAATATATTAAAAAATTCTCCTTTTTCTAAAAATTTGTTCAGAAATTCCCTTTGAGATTTGGTCATGACGCTTATTGAAAATGGCAAATCAGAATTTTAGAAATTTATTTGAAATTCTGAATCCGAATTTGGGCTTCAAAATATCAAATTTTCTACCAAATATTCTAACCTAAAATTTTTGACTTTTAAAAAATATTTTTTCATTTAGTAAAGTGACCACGAACACTGATTGAAATAATACCAAAAAAAAAGTTAGTAAATTAGAGATACATGTGCGTGTGTGTGTACGCGAACGAGACGATTTTATACAAGTTCACTGTCGCAACACACGGACGAGCAAAATTATTTTAATAAATTAAGTGCGTGTGCGTGGCGTGTGCGTGTGCATGTGCGTGTAAACGAGTTCGAGTAACTGAATACAGGTTTACTGTTGCAACACACAGACGCGCGAGTTAATACTCATAAAAAAAGGGGAAGAAGGAAAAACCCGCGAAGGGATGGTGTGAAGCAACTCAAACTTCGAATCTACCCAAATTTCGCGCCAAAAATCGATGTTTCACTCTCTCTCTCTTTCTTTCCTCGTCGAGAGAGAGAGAGAGAGAGAGAGAGAATGGAGAGCTTCTAATGCAAGGACGATCCAAACCTTGTCCTGACAGTATGTACAGATCGATACTGATTATTACCCAGAACAAAACATGTAAGGGAAGAAGCTAAAATTGCTTAAATACTTTTATTTTTTAATAATATATTACAAAATACAAAACATTAACGATTTTTGAAGTTTTAACCTTTGATATTTGAATACAATAAATGTTTAGAATTATTTGTATTAAAAAACATTGTTTATTTCTTAGTTTTTGTTCGTGTAGTTATGTACACTTTCATTTTCAAAGTAAGTTTTGAAAATTAAGTTTTATTCATAAATGTTTTCATATTTTATTATAAAATTTAAAGGTAGTTTTTTGTTACATTTTATAAATAATTTTTAAACCTCAAAATTAATCTTCCGAATGAAACTTAATTACGTATGTTTTTAATTTTTATTTATTTATTTTTTTTATAATAAATTACTCGTATTTGGGAAACTTAATAAACCTTAGGGTGAAATTTCAGACATCTGTCATTATGAATGCAAATGGAAGATTTGCATGCTTAAAACACAATATCGTCATATTTTAACACGAATAGTATACGACATACTTCAAAAACACGAATACTTAAACTTGACTAAAAAATCGTAGTACTCATGAATATTCTTTCTGAGAAAAATGAAAGATTTTTGTAAAATAAAATAATAATGAAGAATAAAATTCTATATTTTTATTTGTTAAGTTATAAAAAATTAGAAACTTACAATTATTTATCTTTTCTTCACCTATTTTGTAAATATCTACCAAATATTTAAATGTAAGATTATGCTAGGTTGGCGAAAAATTCATTTAATTTTATAATATTGAAAATATTTTTTAATTTTGAAACCAAATGTACAAAAAAAGTATTTTTGATGCGTTTTTATATATCGGTTATATTTTCACGTTGAAGTTCTTACAATTCATAAATAAGGATGAGAAGGGTTTCTTCTTATCTTTAATCTTCTATGTTCGCGAACAAAAACCTAACCTATATGAGGTGTTCGATGTTCTTGAAAACAACTTATGAACAGATTACGATGTTCTTGAACAAACTGTATGTGGGGTTTTCAATGTATACATATACCTTTCTCAATAAATAAATAAATAAAATAAATATTTCAAACGATGCCAGAGAGAGAGAGAGAGATTATTTACTGATAGGGTAAAAAGCTTTTGCAATGAAATTGATAGGAAAGGATTGACAGTGTGTAGCTCTTTTCTAAATTGAAAAAAACTAAAATATATCCATTTTAATTAACGTTGCAGCGAGTTGCAGCAACTCAAAATAAATAAATAAATAAATAAATAAATTTATTGAGTTTTGGTGATTTCTATAAGTTTTACATATATATATATTATATATATATA
>SEYY01011713.1:0-15000 GCA_009176605.1 Armadillidium nasatum | reverse complement strand
TAATAATAATAATAATTTTTTGATAAATAAAAATAAAAAGCAATATTATAATAATAATAATAATAATAATAATAATAATAATAATAATAATAATAATTTTCTTGATAAAAAAAGCTAAAAATACAAAAAGCATATATAATAATAATAATAATAATAATAATAATAATAATAATAATAAAAATAGGAAATCCTCTTTTCCTGTTATAAGCATAAAAATTTAACATAATAATTGCTTTTTATGAGCCATTATTAGTAGGCCATTAGACTGAATCCCTCAGAATTATCAAAATCGTTCTATTCTAGCTTTGATTTTATTCAAAAAAGGATACATAGTTTGCGCACATGTATACGTATAAGGTAAAATCATACATACTTTCAATCTTTGTCTATCTGATATATATATATATATATATATAATATATATATATATATATATATATATATATATATATATATATATATATATATATATATATATATATATATCCACTAGTTATGAGCTAAAATATTACACATTTTATGTAATTAGTTATTATTATTATTACAACCATAATTTATCAGTATTTTAAAATTCTATTTTGCATACATTATCATTATTATAATTCACCATAATTTATTGGTATTTTAACATTCTATTTTTATTATTATTAAAGGAAAAATGAAGTTTAAAGCATTGGCATCTAATATCTCTTACTTAAGAATGAAAGGTATAAAAATGTCTTATAATCAACACGCCAAAAATATTTAAAAATGGACCTTCTGTAATTTATATATAAGGAACATTTTTAAGAGTTTCTAGAGTTGGAAGTCTCTTCTATTATAAATTTTAGTTGAAATGGAAATTCGATTATCAATTTAGATATAACTGAATTTATATTCTTACGGGAGGGTGGGATATATATATATATATATATATATATATATATATATATATATATATATATATATATATATATATATATATATATATATATATATATATATATATATATATATATATATATATATATATATATATATATATATATATATATATATATATATATATATAATATATATATATATATATATATATATATATATATATATATATATAATGTAACATACCTCGGATTTTAAAATTTTTACGACTGTCATGCGCAATTGATTTAAATAAATAAATGTTTAAATAATTTATTTTGCCAAGTTAGGGCTTTCATTGTGATTTTATAGTCTTCAATAAATCAAAGGTACGTAATTGATTTTAATAATTTCCCCCTAATCTATAGGTAAAATTCACTTGAAAAATCTAATTTTATTCATATTTTCAACTACTATTTGCATTCTTAGGGGTAAAAATCGAGGGGAAAATGCAAAGAGTTTACATGCCGTTTTCTTTTCAAAGGAAAAAAATTTGAACTCACTTTTCCTTATTACGTCCAACAACAAAAAAACTTTTTTTGTTTATGAAACGTGAAATAAGAATTCAAATGAAATTGAGCATTTTCGGTGAACTACATTCATGAGACAACTCCGCCTAAAAAGGTGAAACGGACAATCTGATTGGCTGATTTACACGCAAGCGCCGATATTCTCACCAATCAGGGTTTCTCATAATTCCAAGCTTAGGTGAGGTACGTTTGTACCTTTAAATTAGTGTGTGTGTGTTTGTATATATATATATATATATATATATATATATATATATATATATATATATATATATATATATATATATATATATATATATATATATATATATATATATATATATATATATATATATATATATATATATATATATATGAGAGAATGAGAATGTAGAAAAGGAGTAAAGGTGCAACTAATTAATCTGATTAAGAAACTCTTAAAATCTGAAGCTATAATAATTAAATTAAAATGAAGATGGTAACATTGGAGGGTAGGGGTCAGAGATGTAGGGGATATAAGTTCGACTTTCTTCCATACGCATATATATATATATATATATATATATATATATATATATATATATATATATATATATATATATATATATATATATATATATATATATATATATATATATATATATATATATATATAAAGGGTAATGCACCTCAACGGAAAATCCAAACGGGATATTTAGTCCAAGTTACTCTCCACGTGTTAATTAAGCCTATCCTTTTGGGTCAGGTTAATTGTAGGAGGGCCAAGCACCGCACAACACACCACGTTATATTTCGCACCGGGATACTGAAATAGCATGCCGAACAGCAGTGGTGCGTCATATCTTGGTTTGGTGTGTAAATTTGTAGCTTCCGATACAACTAGCAATTTAACTTGTTAAAGAATTCCCCTCTATCCATTTTGATGTTCAATTTAATTTGCTAAGTATTGAAGGATATTTACAATTTATTATAAATATATACCACAGTTTATATATTTCTTAATAGAACAGAGTTAAAATTATTAAAGAAACTAAATAAATAAAATGAATTTTTTTCCTTTCAAATATATAAATGTTCTTTAGGTGATTTAAATTCCATATCTTGGTTTTGATTCTGGGAATAATATTGAATAAATTCTCTTTGCATGTTGCTTTTTTACTGAGAATAATTACGGATGTCAACAACATTTTCAATTTTTGTTTTACATGATGGTTATATACAGAATCAATCATTGAAATATTTTAAGGTTTATTTATTTAACATAACGATGAATGATTTTGCTCTTTCCTGTTTCAATCACTATCGTATACAGTAGGATTTAGCGTGCATTTATGGATGATTCAATTCCAACATATATAAAAGGGGATACTTCATTTTGTTGTACTTTTCTAATTTTTTTTATCTTGCAACTAAGCACTGAATATCTACCAAGAAGTCAAATGTACGTCTAGCAATGGACTTCATATATAACAATATTACTAATTTATCTAGTGTGACTAGCCTCTCTATCGTTTCATTTTTTTCAGTTCAAACCTCAGAAAACCAATTTTCCCTACACTCTCAATCACTGTGCATAAATGCATGTCGACAATTAATTTAAAGAGCATAATATAGTTTTCAAATTACTGGTGGGTTTTATTTATGTCTCTGGCCTTTCCCATTATAGGTAAACCCTACTTTAAATTAAGATATCTTGTAATAAACTCTTAAACCTATTAGTTCATTAATTTTAATAGGAATTCTCGGATGGTGCATTGATAATGGGGAAAAAAAAAATCAGAAGTCAGTCACTTGCTTCAAGCATCTATCCAAGTTACAACCTGACACCACAAAAGAGTATCTACTTCCATCATTCAAAAGGTAGATTGTGACTGGGAATAAAATTAGAAGTCCGTCACTTGCTCTAGCAGCTATCCAAGCTACAGCCTGACACCACAAAAGAACATCTACTTCCATCATTCAAAAAGTAGATTGTTACTATCATAAATATAAATTAAGTTTCCAGAGAAGTATTTGGAAGTAGATCTAACTAGAATAGATTCTCGATTTATAACGTTACTATTAAGATTATTTATCCAGACTTTTTTCCACTGAAAAATATAATAAAATAAATAAACTAAAAGAATTTAAGGTTATATACAAATACTATAAATGATAATTTAATTCTTCTAAGAGAACCACGTTGATAATTAAACTAGAATTAACATTTTAAATTAAGTAAAATGATCAAACTGGTAATTCAATAATAAAAAAAAATATATATATAAAAAAGATGAGCACAAATTTGTACAATTTTTAATATTGATTGATCTGGCTATGCAATGGAAAATTTTTTCATATAAAAAGAGACAAACACAAAAAAATTTTAAATATTCATATCCGATATTCTATACTTTCTAATTGTCTTATCTCTGCAAGCTGTATAAACGAAATTAGAATCGACTGAAACGTCGTAAATAGGATCGCAGTTTGAACCAGTAAGTTGAACTTTGGACGTCCCATCTAAGGTGTAAAACTGGCAGAGTCCATCTCTTCTTCCCAGAACAAATCCAGATTTAAGAGGCTTCACACACAAAATGCTTGAAGCACTGTCGTGGCACAGAAGCTGAGGTACCTCAGTTATTTTCTAAGAATAATATATATATATATATATATATATATATATATATATATATATATATATATATATATATATATATATATATATATATATATATATATATATATATATATATATATATATATATATATAATCATTATGGGATTTATTCCTTGGGGATCTTATTTATAAAATGAATAAAAGCATCAGATCTCTAAACATGATTTAATCTTTAAAGCTGACGTTTCAGAGTTATGAAATTATAAATACATAAATATAAATATAATAATTGTGACATACATGAATGTCACCGAATAAATTAATATATAAAATAAATAAGTAAATAAATAAAAACAAATATAAAAGTACGTAAGCAATAACAATTTATGCAAAGAGTTCACCTTCATGGATATCCCAAAAGCATAAAATGATTAATTGATATAAGATATAGTTGCATTAATGTCTGTGTTGAGTGATGGATTAAGGATTTTAATGAAGAATGATTCTGTGCTTGGTAAGTCGGTTTGTTGGCTGGCAATGGTTGGTTTCTGATACGATTTTGAAATTTGAATTGGATACAAGATGATATTTTTCTTCTCGTGCTCTTTGATGTTTGAGTGGGAAGGGTTGGAAGTAGTATTTCCACTGGGTTGGGAGATTCCCAGATGTTCACAAGTTCTAAGAACGAGTTTGCGTAAAGTACTACCAACATTGATAGCTGAACAGATATCAAATGTGTATTTGTAAACGAGATAGCGTAGGGAATACGGCGTTTTGTCTTTGTGATTTAAAATGTTTTGATACTGTTATTTAAAAACATTTTAAAAACTCAATAATTCCAAATTGTATGTAACGCATGCGAGGGAAAAATTATAGTGATTTCAATACGTTATGGCCAGCTTCTTGACCTTTTTCTAATCCAACGTTTGTGAGAACTATAGAACATCAGTTAAAACTGTCCAGAAATTAGACAGGGTTTCACAAAATCTATTTCAGAACATCATTTAACAACCAAGTAACAATATACAAAACGTATAAATCATCCTTTCAGGAGACAGCTCAAAATATAAAATGTTTATAAAATTTCTAATTTTACAACAACAATAACATTTCCGTTTTAACGCCAAAAAATAAAAAATAAATAAATACTTGTGCTATTTTATTTATTTATTTTTTTTTGTTTTGCTTGGAATACTTAAATATATATTATCCACTAAAAAAAACAATTTGAAAGTTACCTCCACAACTCTATAACTGAATATTTAAATATCGTTAAAGTCATGTGACAAAGCATGACGTGGAACAAATAATCTATAAAATTTTATGACATCAATAAGAAGTTTCTTACCTTGCAATCAACCAGCCATAACACGACCATCTTCCAGCCCCAAAATTAGAAAATAATTTGGTAGCCAGCAAAGAGATAATACTGGGCTGGACGTCAAATGGGTTGCCAAAATTGTTCTCGCACTTACGGACATAATAATTACTTTTCCTACTTCACAACCAATAGCTAAAAGTTTTCCTTCTGTGCCAAATTCGAGCTCGTCTGGAAAAAATATTTGGTAATTTATAATATTTGATACAAGATTTTCCTTTCGAGATTTTAAGATACATAACACGTGGGTATGATCAATATATATCATCAATATTGAATCAGTTTCTATTGGTTATCTTTTAATTTTAACACCTGAGAAGTTATTGGCATTTGGTGAAAAGGAAGACTTTCAATTCATAGGGTATATCTCGTCAAATGCATATACAAAAAACTGAACGGAATCAACATTAGCATGGCTCATTCCATATATATATATATATATATATATATATATATATATATATATATATATATATATATATATATATATATATATATATATATATATATATATATATATATATATATATATATATATATATATATATATATATATATATATATATATATATATATATATATATATATATATATATATATATATACCTGTGGTTTCCATGGCGTCAGGAATATCGACTTCGTTTCCTACATGAATTATATCACAACAATTAATTTCTGATTCTCCTTCAACAAGAACATTCAAACATTTTGCTTGAGCACAATTCCATAATCTTGCAGTACCGTCTCTTGTGAAATAAAGGAAGTGGCAGTTATAACAAAATGATTACCAACTCTACTGGAAATGAAATAATCGACAAATACCTAAGGTCATGTATGGATAACTATTTCAACACCCCTTGGGATGAATAGTTCTTCTTCAAAATCTAAAACTGAGAATGGTTTTTCTATTTCAAAAATTAAAGAAAATATGAATACAAAATCTGTACTCTTTAAAAATTTTAAATTTCACAAAAAGATAAAAATATTTAAAGATGAAAAATAAAATATATATATATATATATATATATATATATATATATATATATATATATATATATATATATATATATATATATATATATATATATATATATATATATATATATATATAATAAAAAAAATACTTGCTCACTGAAATTATATTTTTCCCTCTCTCAACAATAGAAAAATCTGTAACTGATCCTGTATGGCCTTTTAAGGTCACAGGGCAGTGTCCTGTGGCAGCATCCCATATTTTCAACTGCATATCTGCGCCTCCGCTTAATACAACAATGCCAGAAGGAAACAGTTTACACTTATAAACATCAAACACGTGTCCTTCGAGGTTTCTCTATGATATATATATATATATATATATATATATATATATATATATATATATATATATATATATATATATATATATATATATATATATATATATATATATATATATATATATATATATAAAGTGGATGAAAATCAAGTATCAGTATAGGACAAATTCTGCAAGTATGGTATCAGTAAAAACTGCTAATCTTCGATTCTCAATGCTGTGTGAAGGCAACTGGAAAATTTATGTAGCAAATGACTCTAACTCGTTGACGAACGTTAACCAAAACAAATTGGCTTTATACAAATGTTTAAATATTGAGGAAGAAGAAACATCCATCAGATCATAAATTTTATTATTTATGCCCGATCTGGAAAGTCTAAATGTCGGTACGTATATGTACATAGTTACACACTTAAAATTATTTATTTATTATTGAAACATTTGTATGTTTTCATTATGCTATTTTAATTATTTTTGGTTTATTTTTAAGGAAGTGAGCATGAAACTATAAATTAGGAAGCACTATAAAGAAGTACAAGTTTTCTTTCCTTAATTACTTTCGTTTTCTAATAATTTTAAACAATATTATAAAGAAAATTTACTCTTAAGTTTAGTTTTGTAAACAGTCCTTAATTAAAGTTGATTATTAAATATAAATATTAATATAAGGAAATTATTATAAATTTAAATTGTATGTAACAATTATAAGGAACATCTGTACAAGTTCAATAACTCAAACTCAGAAGGTTTAAGAAAAGGAAGAAGTCCAAATAAAATGCACTATCATAATTAAGTTTACTCATTGAACAACAGTTCGTTGAATTTCTCGCGAAACAGAAGGTAAATAGGAATAAATATTTAGCACAATTCTGGGATGAAAAAGAAAAATTCCTTGATACAGCGTTCCTGTAGCGAGTAAGCATGAGAACAAGCGTGGTAAAAGTAAGCTCTATGATATTTAGTTGGAGGGAAAGAAAATGTAATATATGCCTTTGTGCAAGACAATAGAATTTTGCATAACTGAGGGTGTGGTGATTTTAGTTCTGGCATTTTTTGTCTTTTATGTTTTTCATTTCAGAAAGATGTCTACTTACAGAAAGAAACCACGCACAAGATACCGGTATTAGAGATGGTAAATTTTTCTCTCTTCAAACTCAGTTTACATTCTTAATTCACTACCTTTCTCTACGGGATAGGAATAAAGTAGTGAGAATCGGGTGGAATTTTTGCTTGATATTTTAAGTATTAATGAAAATATATATGCTTGACTTTTTAAAAAATTTTTTTTTAAAGGAAATAAAAAGTGTAAGAGGTATCAAGTATTTATGGGACAAAATTTCACAAAAAGTAACAACAAACAAATACAAGAGAATCCTGTTCCAAATTTAATTGATTTTTTACCAAAAGACTAATTTGGGTCATAATTTTTTGTATATTACGAAAAAGGATGCAGCTTGAAAAGGGAAAACATTTTATTTGGGATTGAATATTTTTATACTGTATAAGGAGAATATTCGTATACGTTGTGGATTTTTTTTTCATTCTTAAAAGTATTTTTATTCATTTATCTTTTCTTAGGTGTAAATTATTTTATTTTATTTTATTCCTCCAACTCCTCACGACCAATGGCAATAATGTCGCCAGCTCAGCTTCATGAATGAGAAATAAAACAAAACTGTTACAAGGAATCCCTCCAGATGAAGAAGTGTCATTCCAGGAGAAATCAAAGTAGTACAACTGCAAGTCCCAACAGTCTGTAACACTAAAGTGTCAATAATGTACCCTCATGGAAAGCTGGAAATCTCTCTTAAGGAGAACTGGAAGAGATACAGAAATGAGATAATTGGACGATGAAAATTCTGCAGCAGTTTGCCATAGCAGCAATGAAAGACATGGTATTTATTAATATGTGATGCAGCATTGATTGCAAGGATAAATTTAAGAATCCAGTGGTTCTTTTTAATTAAAGAAAATACAAAGAAATCCTAGTTTGCGATAGATATTTTGAAAAAAAAAATTCTTTGTAAGGTATTATAATCCAATCACATGAGTAGCTATATAAAAAAAATGTAGTAATCATAGTTTCTTCTGGTATTTGTCTAATTTTACATTTAGTTTTCACATTTGAAAGAGGAAATTCAGTTATAGTTTCAAATGCTTGCATTTTTATAGTAGTATTTTAAAAGTGCTCTAATTTTCAATATTTTATTGTTTTAACAATTTTTTCGCCATATTCTAGGAGAGGAACTTCTTTAGGTAGTATATATGTAAGATCCGCAAGTGGGATCGAACCGGCGCCCTCAAACACGTAGGTCAATCACTCTAGCGATTGAGCCACGGTATATATATATATATATATATATATATATATATATATATATATATATATATATATATATATATATATATATATATATATATATATATATATATATATATATATATATATATATATATATATACAGTGTGGATAATCTGATTATGATACATACCCTAACTGAACCATCTCTGGTTTCCCATACAAGTAGTTTATTGCCAGTACAAGTAGACACTCCCAATCCTCCATCTGCAACATCAAGAGAAATAACCTGAAATTTTATTAAAATCCTTAAAAATATAATTTAAATACTCCATTTTACATACTGGTTCTTAATATCAAAAACAAATTACAGTATATATATATATATATATATATATTTATATATATATATATATATATATATATATATATATATATATATATATATATATATATATATATATATATATATATATATATATATATATATATATATATATATATATCAGTTAAAAAATTAATAAACTATAAATGTGTAATTGGGCAAATTTCATCGAAAATCAAGAATTTGAGGATTTCCTTTGAATTTTTAGTTCATAAAAAAAAAAAAAAAAAAAAAAAAAAAAAAAAAAAAAAAAAAAAAAAAAAATTCAGAAGCTTTTAAAGTAAACTTTGATTTAAAGTACAAATATCAAAAAATATTTAAATATATTAAAAATCAGCACGTTAAAAAAAAAAAAAAAAAAAAAGATATCAAAACTTGTTCAACCTTCAACTGCTCTTTGGATCAAACACTTTGTCTGATTTTAAGGCGATAAAACTGCAATAATTAAAAATAAAATTACATGAAACTTCTTTTCTGTCATAAGTAACATCAAGTATCTATAACTGTTTTTGAATTCTTGAACCACCAAAAATATAATGCATATCTCTATTTAAATTAAACCATTACTGACACCATGAATCTGTAAAAATTTCCTATTATCCTACATGAAACCTTCCTTTTTCAATGCCCTCCCAAGGTGCTGTAGGAATACATTGTTTTATATGAAAACCTCTATCAGAAAAGCTAATAAATTTAATATTTTAAAAAACCTCATGTCCATATGTGAAATTCTTAGAAAAAGAAGCAGAATAAGTGTATATATATATATATATATATATATATATATATATATATATATATATATATATATATATATATATATATATATATATATATATATATATATATATATATATATATATATATATTATATATATATAAGGACCAACCGGGGCCGGGGTCTCCTATATTTGACTGGGGCCAGGGCTTTGCCCGGGGTTGCCTAAAATTTGTAAAGAGGTCAAAAGCACTTAAATTTTTGGTTAAAAAATTTAAAATTTAAAATTTTTTTTTTCCTAATTCACAATAGTAACTAATAGGTTTACTTAGGTAAGGCCCCTAAGGTAAAGTTTGAAAAAATGTAAAATATAAAATTATCAGTATAACCTGTATTTATACATGTTATTTTATTGCTATGAATCAAATTTGTATCATTTAGCTATATTATTTCAAAATTATTATTTTGTTTATACTTTCAGTCACTATGGCTAAAATATCAGCTTCAGCAGTATGGGAGTACTTTACAATGTTTCAGGACTGGAAATAGCTAAATGTAACATCTGCAGTCAGTAAATTAGAAGAGGACCTCTGGGTGCCCTAAGTAAAAATTTTTCAACTAAATCTTTATAGGGGCATCTAAAATCCAAACACAAAGATGAACATTCATTAGCAGAAGTGGAGCGGTCAAAAGAAAAAGAAAATATTGAAAAAACAAGAAAAAACTCTTAATTTCTTTACATTTTGTTTGATTTAATTCACCATTAATAAGTATAATTTGCCTTTTTAACGACGGCAGGCAAACCCTGGTTTTCCCTAATTTTTAGCCAGGGTTTGCAGGGGACCCGGTTACAACAAATTCAAGTGAATTTAGATGTCTTTTGAAGTAAAAATACATAAAAAATGTGATTTTGGAGGGTTCAGGAAAGGATTGATTGATTTAATAATTATTTCAATGGAAAAATCTGATTTGAAATTCGAACCAAGTTCTGGAATGGATTAAGTTCAAGTTATGAGGTTCCACTGTGTTATATATATATATATATTTTTTTTCTCTCCTCTGGTGGGAAAAGGCCAAAGGCCTACCATAATCCACCAGAGTTGGGGAGTATTCGAAATCGGGTCGCTAATGGCCGACGTGACCCGATACACGGCGTTTAAAAGTGTACAAGTCAAAGGAAGTTGGGAAAACAGATGAAGGGAGTGTGTTCCAGACTTTACCAGTAAGAGTGAGCATAGCGGTTAAGTCTGGGGTCGGAGAGTTGGACAGAGAAAGGATGAGACTGTGAAGAAAGTCGTGTCGCACGAGCCCTTCTCAATGGAGGAGGTATGCGACGTGAGAGTTCAGAAGAGCAATGTCCGTTGTAATAGCGATAGTATAGAGAGAGTGACGCAACAATTCGACGGGAAGAAAGAGATTGGAGAGAGTTAGTAAGAGCGGGATTGTTGAAAAGACGAAAAGCCCTAGACTCCACCTTTTCAAGAAGAGCTATATGTGTGGAACCACCCCAGATATGCGAGGCGTACTCCATACAGGGGCGAACAACACCCCTATACAGAGCAAGCAACTGGGGTGGCGTGAAAAAATTACTGAAGGCGCCTCAGAACACCCAACCTCTTAGAAGCTTGTTTAGAGAGAGAGAAGTAATGTGATCTTTCCAAGAAAGATCACGAGAAAAAGAAACACCGAGAATATTGAGAACAGATGAAGGTTTGAGTTGAGTGTTTTCGAAGAAGATGTCATAGTTGTGTGGAAGATTGTGTCGAGTAGAAAGATGGAGGAATTGAGTTTTTGAGGCATTGAAAACGACCATGTTTTCTCTGCCCCAATTTGAAATACGAGAAAGATCAGAGGTTCAGTTGCTCCAAGGCCATCCTTCTTGAATCTATCAACTGCTGTTGGGAAGGACGTCTTTCAAATTGAAAGGAATAATGAAGGGTGGAGTCATCGGCATAGGAGTGGATAGGAGATGAAGTAATAGAGAGAAGATCATTGATGAAAATTAGAAAAAGAGTTGGGGATAGGACAGATCCTTGAGGAACACCACTATTTATAGATTTATAGGATGAACGGTGGCCGTCTACAACAGCTGCTATAGAACGACCGGAAAGGAAATTAAAGAGAAGGTCACAGAGAGAAGGATAGATTCCGAAAGAGGGAAGTTTGGAAATCAAAGCTTTGTGCCAGACTCTATCGAAAGGCTTTCGATATGTCTAGCGCCACAGCGAAAGATTCACCGAAACCCCGAAGAGCGGAGGACCAAGAGTCAGAAAGTAGGGAAAGAAGATCACCAGTAGAACGTTCTTTACGAAAAGCCATACTGGCGATCAGAGATAAGATTAGAAGAATTGAGATGTTTCCAAATCTTCCTGTTAAGGATAGATTCGAAAACTTTAGAAAGAACGGAGGTTAAAGAAATTGGACGATAGTTAGAGGGTTGAGAAGGGTCCCCTTCTTCGGCACAGGCTGAATGAGCGCACGTTTCCAGCAAGAAGGGAAGGTTGAAGTAGAAAGACAAAGACGAAATAGTTTACCAAGGCAGGGTGCAAGCTCGGAAGCACAAGTTTTGAGAACCACAGGAGGAATACCATCAGGACCGTACGCCTTCTTAGTGTTAAGCTCAGAGAGAGCAGAAATGACATCTTTAGAAGAAATTACAATTTAGGCATAAATGAGTTGGAGGGGGTTGAAGGAGGAGGAACAGCTCCGGAATCGTCTAAGGTAGAATTAGAAGCAAAAGTTTGAGCAAAGAGTTCAGCTTTAGTAGAAGGTAAAACGGCAGTTGTACCGTCAGAAGATACTAGAGGAGGGAAAGAGGAAGAAGCAAAGTTAGAGTTGACATTTTTTGCAAAATGCCAGAAAGGGCGAGAGGAAGAGGAACCAGAAAGATTATTGCATTTGCGACGGAGAAAAGAGTTTTTGGTATCTCGAAGAATAGATTTTGCACGATTCCGGGATGAAATATAAGTTTAATGAGTTTCTGGAGTTTGAAGACGACGGTAATCTCTGAAGGCAGCATCCCTGCGGCGGATAGCACGAGAACAAGCAGAGTTAAACCAAGGTTTGTTAGGTTTAGTAGAAGGGAAAGAATATGGAATGTACGCCTCCATGCCAGAGAGAATCACCTCAGTTATGCGCTCAGCACACTCCGAGGGATCCCTCCCACGAAAGCAATAATCATTCCATGGGAAATCAGAGAAGTACAACCGCAAGTCAGACCAGTTAGTGGCACCGAAAGTGCCACAAACGTCTCCTCGCCGAAGGCGGGGGCCGTTCTTGCGGAAGACTTGAAGAGACAGAACAAGATACGGAGATAAGAAGGTGATCGGATGAACCCAGAGGAGGAAAGAGTTTAACAGTATAAGGAGAAGGATTAGAAGTTAAGGAAAAGGATCAAGTATGTTGGGTTCATCACCAAGAGCGATCAGGGATACGGGTAGGGAGTTGCACCAACTGCTCAAGGTTGTTCTGGATAGAAAATTGAAGGCGAGTTCACCAGCTGGATCATGAGAACTAGATGAAAGCCATTGGCGGTGGTGAACATTGAAATCACCTAAAATGATGATTTCAGAGAAAGGAGAAGAAGAAGAATGTGCTCTATTTTGGAGTTTAAATAGTCGAAGAATTTTGGATAGTCAGTAGAATTAGGAGATAAATAGACAGAACAAATAAATTTTAGTAGAATTGCAAGAGAGCTTAAGCCATAAGGTAGAAAATTCAGGAGACTCCAAATTAGAGACACGAGAGCAAATAACATCGTTGCGCACATATGCGCAACATCCGCCTTTGGCTGAAAATTGAGGATAGAGACAGTAGGAGGTAACAGAATAAGGTTTGCTGTCAGCACACTCAAGCACCTGAGTTTCGGTTTAGAAACAAGAGATGAGGTTTAGAAGAAGAGAGATGGTGTTCGACAAAGGGGAAATTAGAAAAAGACCGCGAATGTTGCAGAAATTAATGAAAAAGAAGACCGTGCACCGGGGCAAGCCGGACGCCGGGTCATGGCGGCACCATCCCCATCATCGGAGGCCGCCAACTCCCAAGTGATGATGGGGTGAGGGTGAGAGGGCATTCTTTGGATGCCGCCCCTCGCAGCATCTCCGAGGCAGCTGTAGGTTTCGCCATTTTGATTTGTTATTATAAAGGTAATGTAAGAGTAAGCGCTTGTAAAATCTAGGAACGTGTGAAGAATTGGGGTGGAGAGGTAGTAGGAGCATAGACACTCCAGGGTGGGGCGGAGGTACACTAGAGACCCCCTGAGAAGGTAAAACGCGAAAAGGAACGAACCAAAGGGCAACAGAGTGAAACGGAATGGTCTAGCCCATCCTATCCCTCCGTGGGTTATGCCCAATGGGGGGTACTTGCATCGCTTCGGACGGCACTACGTCCTCCCCCTATATATATATATATATATATATATATATATATATATATATATATATATATATATATATATATATATATATATATATATATATATATATATATTATATATATATGTATCTTCTATTGGTACTACAATAGCAGTTGTTCAAGGAAATTGACCTCTAACATTCCATCATAATTGAGTCGACCTTGCAGCTCAAGGGGTGCCATACTTTCACATGAATTTTCTGTGAATATTGTAATTGTAGGCTTATCCACTGTGGTGCTTGCTTCCTTTCCAGCCACTTCTGTTCTGTGGAACTACAATCATCTGTTTTTCTTGTTGCATTTAATCTTCCTCTCTTTAAGGCCTTCATTTATGCTCACCTGAGAGATTTGCATAAGCTGGAGATGTTAGTTTGGGCGATGAAGTTGGGCATAGAAGAAGAGAAGGGGAGAAGGTATTGGATGGTTTGAGAATTTGGAGTAGAGGAATGTTACCTAGGGAAGTAAATATGAGAATGTTTGAGGG
>SEYY01011712.1:0-40925 GCA_009176605.1 Armadillidium nasatum | reverse complement strand
AAATAAAGCTGTCAGCATACGCACCAGGTCCGAATTCGGCTATCTCATCTGTAAGATCACCAAGAAACTGACCCGTCTGAGGAAGCTCTACTCCTTCTTCAGCAGCAAAAATACAGCTATCTGTATCACAGTAGAGGGCCCTCGACCGTTGGTTTTTTCTAAAAGATTATACAATTCTACTCGTGCATAAGCTGTTGTGAATGATGCTATGGCTAGATTTGTAGATTTTGCAGTGGTTTCCTCGTATTCAGTATGCCGAACCCTTGAAATATACCGTCCTCCAGCGACTAGAACGTCATGAATCTCCAACTCTCGACGTTGGAACAATTTGAAGAGCTCCACTTCCGATTCCGAGACTATATCTTCAATTTCAGGAGTCCGCATCGCCATCCTTCCCCAAAGGGAATTTAACATCAAGTTTAGAGATATATCTCAATTGCTGGATTCTTCTCCTTCATCTTCTCTACATCCAATTCGACACCCTCCCTTTCAAAGAAAGCCAAAGCAAATGTACGAAGTTCTTCTATCGAACTCACACCGACTGGAAAGCCTGAAGCCTCAGTCTTCCATTTTAGAAATGTTTGTACAAACTTGATGAAAACATCAGAAGACTGAACAAATGTCCATAACCTCAAAGATTTTCAAAATTCTGTAACCTTTCATTACAGCTTTCTCTATCTCTACCGAGGTATATACACCCTTAAATGCTCTCTGATTCACATTATGATCACAGACATCTTTGTTTTCCTGCTCAGCACATAATCTACATAATGGAAAAACAAGTTTTCCTTTCACTCTTAAAGGAAGAACAGGGAAATATAAATCCTGAGGAGGTAAG
Source organism: Armadillidium nasatum (assembly GCA_009176605.1). Classification (NCBI taxonomy): domain Eukaryota; kingdom Metazoa; phylum Arthropoda; class Malacostraca; order Isopoda; family Armadillidiidae; genus Armadillidium; species Armadillidium nasatum. The sequence goes on along the minus strand of SEYY01011712.1, from coordinate 40,087 downwards.
ATCTGAATATAGGCAAGACCAAAATAAGTAGTTCCTAATTCATTTATGAAATTTGGTATGGTGGGAATCCTCTCTCCAACGATCTTTGTAGGAGTGCCTATAGGAAACATCTTAGTTTTTTGAACGTAAGGGTATAAAGAAGTAAAATCGTAATAATACAACTTTATCCTCCCCCCTGTAGATGGGAAATAATTTGTGAAAACTTCTGTTCGTCCACCAAAAAGCGCATCTCCAGGGGAAAGTCTTTCGTTTATAGCGGAGTTAGAAACGCTGTTCACATAATCTCCTAATTTTACTTTCTCCTGCTTACCCTTTATTTTTATTTGTAAAGTATTTTTCAACTTTTCCCATGCACAGCCCCAAATTGAAACAACTTCATACCCTGCCTTCTTATAATTCTCTTCTTGCACTATGGTAGCTCTTTTCCTATCTAGTCTTGATGCCTCATTTAATACCCCCTCAGGAACACAATCATGTCCATGATACAAACATCCATTAAACAAAAGAACTACCTCTTTTTCCTGTGGATCAAGTAAATGTAATTCATTTTGCTGACTAGCTGAAGGATGTGTATCGTTCCACAAATCTATCATGTTCTCAATATCATCATCAGCACTTGCTCTCGACCTGGTTGGTAACAGTGGGGTATCTTCATTACTTAGATCAACAAAATTAGCCTTTCTTCTACACACTACTTGCCTTTCCTTAGCCTTCCATTCAGATGTAGGCCTAGTTGACGGGTTTGCCGATCTAAGAGCACTTATCAATTCGTTGGTATTGTTAAAATTTATCTCAATTGGTCTCGATGAAGTCATTCGAATGTTATCTTCCTCCTCCTCATCACTACTTAGCTCGATAACTTCAGGTGAGACTATTGGTTGTGCTACTTGCTCCCTAACCTGAGGATTACATCGCTCCCTTACCTGTGGCATACCTCGATCTTCTACTCTTTCATCACCCTCACGCTGCTCCTGAATGCTTATGATTTTACCAGTTCTTCTCAACTTTTCATACTTTTCAGTCTCCATTTCAAACTCGATGTTGGTATCTTCAGAGTAGTCACGAAGCCGGGTGATCGTTAGCATATCCATTTTCGAATACCCATCTGGAAAAGAAATATTCCCCATAGGTTTCAAAACACGTTCACCACCATTCCTAGCATGTCTTATCTCATGACCCGTGTATTTTTCAAGAAAAGTCAACCATCTTATACCTTCATAACTAAACTTCTTCTCTTTTACTCTCCCAATATTCGCAATCATGTTTTCACCCATGAAATGCGTTCGGAAAATTCTAAAAGTTAAAGAAGCTATTGTGCAACATTCCTGGAGGCAATCGATTTGGAATTTTGTTATAAAAATTTTTCTAAAGGCCTCAAAACTCCGTCTTAGAATTACCACATCTTGTTTACAGTATGTAACACACTCCTGTAAGATATCATACTCCCTTCCGGAATTTTTAAAGTCAGAATGATACTCTAAAAATTCTTTCTTTTCTTTTTCAGTCATCCTTTCTGTTTCAAAATATTCTATATCTGGAATCTGTCCTACATATTTCAGGTGTCTCTCCGTAAGGAATTTATAGGGAAAGGTTCCTTTAGCCAGTGTAATGTCGTTCAACCCCATGCATTTTGGGAGTTTAGATAAAGCACATGGCATGTAAAGGAGGGAGTCTCTAAACATAATGTTATGGGAAGCCCCCATCGAAATTATTCGAGTCCCTCTTTTTAATGGTTTCGAACTAAAAATGTCAGCACCAGGACGTGAAAGTAAACGGGCGTATACGAACTGTCCATCGAAACGTCCGGCATTATGTGCACAAACAATAATAGTAGCCTTAGGATGAGATTTTGAGAATTCTAACAGATAAGTGATAAACTGATCCACTGGACAACTTGAGAAAGGGATACTTTCTTCTTCTTCCTCCTTCACAACGAACACCCTAGTTCTCATACCACATTTTTCACATACTTCTTCTCCTTCAATGTCAGTACATTCATGACATACAATTTGTGATACTAGAATGTAGGGGATCATTGCCACATTATCATCACTAGACTGCTGTACGCTTGTTATATCATCATCAGCTTCTACCTGTTGTTTCTGTTGAAACGTCTCTATATCATAATAGAGCACATACACTTCCTTCTTCTTATACCAGTCTTTAGCCTTTTTCGGAAGAGTCTGAATGTAACATTCATGCGCCCTAGAGTGGGATCATATTTCTTATAGCAAACCGGACATGTAATATTCACGCAATCATGCCGCATCCTACCCTGACTATCAGCTAGTAAGGGTTTATAACATTTTGAACAAAGTTTGTTCTTCATGCAAACACCGTTTGCTAAATGGTATGCGAAACACTGATCGTCATAAAACCACCGATTACACTCATTACAAGTTCTAAATTCACCATCAAAATGAGTTTTTCCATCACAATTACTGTCTTAAACATTGTCCACATCTCGAATACTCGCACTCGGATTCTAGATGATGAATGAGTCTGCTAGTGAAGTTATAGCATAAATTACAAAAAATTCTTCCCGTAATCACCTTAGGATTAACACCCTTGATACAATACTTGATGGTGTCTTCAGTGAATGGATAATAGTGTGTGTTTTCATGATCGTACCCCAAAATGAAGAGTGGATGTTCTCTGTTTGTGTTTTTTGGAGTATAAACATGTAGCAGTCCTTCGTTACGCCGATCTGCACCAAATACAAACACTCTAATATTTTTCCTTTCTTCAATCTGTTGAAAATTTTCAGCATGAAAGGCTACTTCATAGTTAAACCCACACTGATTAGCAATATCTCTTCCACGGGATCTAATTGGATCTACCTTAATATTACCTATCTTCATACCCTCTTTTATTTTTTCAAGAACTGCTAGAGCATTGAAGGCACAACCTGTTAAATCTATCGAAGAGTTAGCTCTGCTTTTCTTTAAATGCCTTTTAATGATTTTTCCAGTAAATGAAATGCCTTTGGGTATCAAGGGACCATTCCCCATTGGTACGTGAGCAATCTGGGCATCTACATTAAAATCTTGAAAGGCAGCGGCATCTCCACTTTGAAAAGCTTGTTCAAGTCTTCCTGAAACATAATTATTTATAGCTGGGTCTCCTATATATCGGTGAGGGACTTGGACATAATACTCTAAATCCCTATCGTTGTTGTTAAATATGAATGCAAGTCGAACAAAATATTCACGACGCTGTCTCATATCTCGCCGAATTTGCGAAATGATGCGGCCTATTACATTTTCAAAGCCGTTCTCTAAATCATTTAAAATATCTGGATCATTTATTCTCACGTTATACCTAGCGTTTTGTATGGGACCCGACCTCCGATTAACACACATTGTTCTTACCCTCACAACTTCTGCCTCTTCATTAGCTCTGAATCTCTGTCTCGAGGGTCCAGCTTCCTGACCGGAATCATCGTTTCTGCGTTTACTGGGTGCCATCTTAGCAATCTGAAATATATATATATATATATATATATATATATATATATATATATATATATATATATATATATATATATATATATATATATATATATATATATATATATATATATATATATATATATATATATATATATATATATATATATATATATATATATATATATATATATATATATATATATATATATATATATATATATATATATATATATATATATATATATATATATATATATATATATATATATATATATATATATATATATATATATATATATATATATATATATATATATATATATATATATATATATATATATATATAATATATAATATTAATAAATAAAAAAAATATAATATATATATATATATATATATATATATATATATATATATATATATATATATATATATATATATATATATATATATATATATATATATATATATATATATATATATATATATATCCTTCCCGTGAGTACACTGAAAAAATATGAGATCGAACTGATCTTTCATGAATTCGCCTGTAAGTTTCTGACATTTATTTTTCTTAATCTTAATCCTCCCCTAATCTCCCTTATTTTGGTGAAAAATATAAACCTTAACTGATTATTTTTCTAAACTATTTCTCTTAAAGCCTGTGCAGGTGTTTGTATTTTTTTTTTTTTTCGTCATTATAGGGAATAAATATATATATATATATATATATATATATATATATATATATATATATATATATATATATATATATATATATATATATATATATATATATATATATATATAGATATATATAGATTTGTTTATGAATAAAAAGAAGTAGATGGCGCATATAATGAAAAAAATAGAAATGAATTAATTTATTTAGAATAAAAAGAAATGAATTTTAAAAGAAATGAAGATATAAAAAAGTAGATGGAACATATAAATGAATCAATTTATGAATAAAAAGAAAATGATTTTAAAAAAAAAAAAAAGGAGAATATAAGTGAAACAATTTATTTAAGAAATAAATGAGTAAGAAAGAGAGATGAAAACAGAAATGATAAATGAGATGGAAAAAAAGAAAAATATAATAAGAAACATTTTCAGTGTGAAGATTTTCTTACCTGCCTTTACACCCAAGATAAAATATGGTACGGAAATCAATACAGATGTAAATAACCAGGGTCTTTTTTCTGTCTGAAAATTCTCACTGAATCAACCTGTAATAAGATTTATATATATATATATATATATATATATATATATATATATATATATATATATATATATATATATATATATATATATATATATATATATATATAGATTTATATATGAAAAAAATAATTTATGAATAAAGAAATCTAGAATAAAAGAGAGAAAAATTATTGATTACTACAAAGATGAGATAGTTGAACCAAGTTTAGTTCCAATCGTGATGGTTTAGAACAATAAAAACAATTACTACTTTTGATCTAATAACTATTCAAACAACAACAATAATAAGAGTAATAATAATAATAATAATAATAATAATAATAATAATAATAATAATAATAATAACATAGGACTTAACTATCGTTATCTAAATTCCTGATTATTTCAATAAAAGCAAAAACGATGAAGATTTTTGAAAAAATTAACCATTATATAAAATAACTTCGTTAAAAAGTAACTCGACAAGTAAATTAACCTGATAAAAAATCATTAAAACCAGCAATTAAAATAGCTAAACAATTGAACATAAAAAAAGTTAAATTATTAAACGTAAGAAATAATCAATTGAACAAAAGTTAAAATATTAAACGCTAAAATAACAATGAGATGAACATCCAACTTCAAAATCAAACTTCGATTTCATATAAAGAGCTAAAAAAACTAAAAATATAAAAGACCTCAAAATATTAAAGACCTCAAAAAAAACTCAGCTAGCAATAAGACTCTCTAAATCTCGAACTCTAAAATCTCGAACTCTAAAAAAACTCTAAAATATATATATATATATATATATATATATATATATATATATATATATATATATATATATATATATATATATATATATATATATATATATATATATATATATATATTACCTTTTTTTCTCTATCGCAACTTAAAAATCTTATAGATGTATACAACGCTTAGTCACAGCTCGTAAAAATCGGTCACCTCATTAGACCTCATGAGGATGTAGGGTCCGTTTTTATACATGAGAGACGTTCATTAGTTACCAGTTAATGTTTTTTGAAAAGATAATTTAGGTAGGGGGGGGGATGGAATAATCATTCCCCCCGTTGTTTTCCAAGAGGCCATAAATATCTCTGTATATATATATATATATATATATATATATATATATATATATATATATATATATATATATATATATATATATATATATATATATATATATATTATTATTATTGTATATTTTATTTTGATTTTACCCCAGCAATTACCTATCTTTACGATGAAAAATTAAAGAAAATAAAACTCTTTTCTAGGGATAAGTCCCCTAACTGTTTATTTCTTGTATCCATGCATTTGTATTTTTTCCTAAAAGCTGCTTATTATTCTGAAAAATAAGGTTTTTATCTACCTAATATATTCCCGAACTGTTTATTCTTGACAAGATAACCCACCGGAAAGAGAGTCTGTGTGTGTGTGTGTGTGTGTATGTGTGTGTGTGTGTGCGTGTGTAGTTACTATACATTTCCATCCAAAAAAACCTACTTCTGTGACAGATCAGCTTTATGAAAGATCATCTCACATTGTTTTAAACTAAATAATTTTCATCTCCAATCAGATACGTCGTAAATCTTATTGGTATGTGTGTGTGTGTGTGTGTGTGTGTGTGTGTGTGTGTGTGTGTGTGTGTGTGTGTGTGAAGCTCATTTTCATAAGGATCCTGGAAGTTTTGCGTGGTATAGTGGTTAAAATTCCCTTCTCCTTGTCTGTAAATGCAGTGGTTCAAACCCGCCTTTCGTGTAATTTTTAAAAATAAAGAGAAAAAAAACTTGAAAATTTATTAAAAGTATATTTTTGAAAATTAATATTATTATTATTATTATTATTATTATTATTATTATTATCATTATTATTTTTATTTTTTATTAGGGTAATAGATTGCGAGAAGAATATATTTTGAGGGGTGGTTACTAGCTTTAAATGAGTATGATGTGTTTGTAATGTTAAAATTAACTCTTCTTACTTGGAAACAATTGCTGTGTTTGCTTCCAAAAGTGAATGTATTTGGATGTAAGTGTTCATCACTGAGTCGTTATATGTACTTTACCACGTGTGTAAGTGACGAATTAGGAAAAAATTCAAAGTCCTACGAATAGAAATCGGCTAGAGTTTGTTACCATGATAGTCTGAAAGAAAGAATTAAAAAGGGAATCTGTCTGCTTGTGAGAGAGAGAGAGAGAGAGAGAGAGAGAGAGAGAGAGAGAGAGAGAGAGAGAGAGAGAGAGAGAGAGAGAGAGAGAGAGAGAGAGAGAGAGAGAGAGAGAGAGAGAGAGAGAGAGAGAGAGAGAGAGAGAGAGAGAGAGAGAGAGAGAGAGAGAGAGAGAGAGAGAGAGAGAGAGAGAGAGAGAGAGAGAGAGAGAGAGAGAGAGAGAGAGAGAGAGAGAGAGTTTGGTGATAAAAATAATATGAATAATATTTATAATTTAATGAAATAATCAAATAATTTTTTATAATTTAATTATTATATTTTAGTAATTAATTGTATAATTTTATAATTTAATAATTTTATATATTTTATATATATATATATATATATATATATATATATATATATATATATATATATATATATATATATATATATATATATATATATATATATATATATATATGTATCCCCTCCTTTCCACACAAGTATGCTGAAATAAGAGACCAATCTGTTTATTTTGTAACTTAAGCCTCGAAAGCAACCATAGGTGTTTGTATTTTCCTTATTATGACGGATAAAAATGGTACTTATCTAAAAATTCATACTTAAAATGATTATTTTGTTTGTTATTCTGGGGGACTTCATGTGCTCTAAATACCATTCATCCCCTAATGCTCTTTTAAGATAAAACCAAAATATTTTAAACTAAATAAATTTCTTTCCCCCCTATCCTCCCCCACCGTCTCAAGGTAACACATTGAAATTCCTTTTTTGGTAAACAGACGACATCGGAATCGTGTTCATTTCTCATTGGTTAATATGAATCAGATTCATTCTCATTGGTTAACAAATCAGTTTCAAACTCAACGTGGAGTATTTAGAATTGATATTCAGTGGAAATATGAAAAGAGATGGCTATTTTGTCCCGAAGAAATAAAATATATATATATATATATATATATATATATATATATATATATATATATATATATATATATATATATATATATATATATATATATATATATATATATATATATATATATATATATAAGTATAGTTTTGTATGAAAAAAAAAATACAAATGAAAAATGGAATGAATCAAAATAAAAAAGAAAATGAAGCAGAGTAAAAAAATACGAGTAAAAATTTATTTTCACGGAAGAAGCATAGAGCTCTCTTTAGCACAGCTGTAAAAGCCTCGACCCTCCGACGAAAAAGTTGGGTGTTCAAGCCTGCTTTTCATAAGTTTTAAAGTAAAAAGACTTTCTCTTAAAATAATTTTGGTAATTTATTATTATTTTTATTATTATTATTATTATTATATTCAAAATAAAATTATTATTATTTTATTATTATTATTATTATTATTATTATTATTATTATTATTATTATTATTATTATTATTATTATTATTATTATTATTTTTAAAATTAAAAAATTTTTAAATAAATATTTATTATATTAAAAAATAAAAAAAAAAAAAAAAAAAAAAAAAAAAAAAAAAAAAAAAAAAAAATATTATTATTATTATTATTATTATTATTATTATTATTATTATTATTTTTATTATTATTATTATTTTTAAAAATACAAAGTTTGAAATATATTAAATAAATAGTTCAAATATATATGAAATAAAAAACCAAAGTCGAAAAAAAAAAAAATACGCGTAAATAAATTTATTTCTCACAGAAGAACTATGGAAGCTTCTATGGTCTGGTCGGTTTAGAATCGACCGCGATCTTAGAGTCGAGAGTTCAAACCCGCTTTTTTCAGAATTTTATCGTTCAAAAGAAATGTATTTATTATTATTTATTATTATTATTATTATTATTATTATTATTATTATTATTATTATTATTATTATTATTTTTAAAATACAAAGTTTGAAATATATATTAAAAATAAATGAAAAAAATATTATACCGGAATTTTTTTTTTTCGTTCAAATTAAAAAAAAAAAAAATTTTAAAAAAAAAAAAAAAAAAAAAAAAAAAAAAAAAAAAAAAAAAAAAAAAAAAAAAAAAAAAAATTATTTTTATTATTTTTATTATTATTATTATTATTATTATTATTATTATTATTATTATTATTATTATTTTTAAAATACAAAGTTTGAAATATATATTAAATAAATGAAAAAAATATAAGCTTTTATATATATATATATATATATATATATATATATATATATATATATATATATATATATATATATATATATATATATATATATATATATATATATATATATATATATTATGGTTTCTATGGTAACAACAACAACAACAACAAATGTATGGACCTAACGCGAGCGCGCGCGAATAAACCACGAATATCCGGGGCGGCCGCGCCCCCCGTCGCGAAGGGTCACCCAACCCCCCCTCCTCCCCCCCCGCGAATATAAAAGGAAAAACATCAAAGTCTACCTCATAATAACAAAAGTCGAAAAAAATTTGAAGGGATAAATACAACAATTCGTTTTTTCTATTCCAAGTTCGTCTTAGTACAGTGGTAGAGTGATGGATTTTGAACCAAAAGACCCGGGTTCGAATCCTGGAAAACTCGCAAAAAGTTTTGGTCTCGATCGCTCGCTCGTTTGTTTGTTTCGAAGTAAGAGGATGAAGTGACGTCATGAACAAAAGGAAGACGGGGATTGGTCGGAAAATAGCAGCCTATGACGCTGATTGGTCGGAAAATAGCAGCCTGTGACCTCACCAATCTCATCCAAAGACGCTGATTGAACGGAAAATACCAGCCTATGACGTCATCAAACTCATACAAGAAATAAACTCTGACGTCATAACATACAAAAATACCCTCAACCTAGAACCTGAGACACGCGACCGCGGATACATCAAACAAAAGCCGACAAAACAAAGGGTTAAACAGGTAAGATTAATTAAAATAACATGATTACATCAAAGATAAAAAGATCAACATGAAGATAAGACGGATTATCGGATTAAAAACAACTCACAAAGGTACGTGAAGTCCCCTCGGGGGGCAATTTCCCCTCAGGGGGGGCGGGGTTTCCCCTCAAGGGGGGCGGAGACCCCCAAAAAGGGCTCAGGAAAGAAGCTGGTTTCCCCTCAGGTGACGTCATGGATTTCCCCTCAGGCTGCTATCTTCTTCCTATACTACTATATATATATATATATATATATATATATATATATATATATATATATATATATATATATATATATATATATATATATATATATATATATATATATTATATATATATATGCGTACATGAAAAATACCACAAATTTTGCTTAAATTTTATTTTATAAAGGAGCAGAAAACTACTAAAAATTTCTAGAAGTAAAAAAAAATATCGTTGGTTCGATACTGAGGATAAAATATCGATATATCGATATATCGGGTTTGAAAATATCATCGATATTTTTTCGATACTATCGTAAAAAAGTATTTATATCGATATATATCGAAACTTTTGCAACATCCCTAATCTGATCTACTGTATATACGTACATATTGTGCTAATCGCTATTTTTTGAGTCTTATCCTATATATAATATATATATTTATATATATTTGTTTGTTCTTTTTTTCGTGAAGTTATTCCAATTTTTATATCAAATTTTCAAAGGTCGACGTGCTTCTTTAAATCACAATAAAAGAATAAATATTTTAATTTGATAAAATTAAGTTTTTCGTTGTAGAGTAAAACTGGGTTGGTTTGATAACAGAAAATCGTGAGAGTAACCTATTTATTTATTTCTAGTTTAAATAAATTCCACATTTTTTTTTTATAATACATCTACAGAAGACATTTAAATTTTTGTGCAAAATTTTACTAATTAAATATAGTTTATTCTTGCTGTGATTCATAAGGACATATGAGAAATAGAGACAAGTCACAAGGGCAATTGATACTAAAGTAGGAAATTTGCCTATTCAAATTGCATATGAAACACATAATATAAAGCCCGGAGAAAAACATTTGAACTACACACGCAATGGCAAACAACCTCTCATGGGTTGGTCAATATACTATTCACAAAGTAAAAATTATATACTTTGCAACCACAAATGGTAAAAATATAGCTACAATAGTTTTGAATTATAAATTGATAGTCATAAGAAAATAGAGACAGTTAAAAGCCAGAAGGGCCTATCAAGACTGTCCCAGTCAAAAGGTAAAAGTTGCCATTCACTATAAATGGCAGAAATTAATTTGGCAAGGTGTAGTAATAAAGACCTGAGAAAGTTTTTTAGCTTCTATAAATTTAAAAGTAAGGAAGAAAATTGGTCCAATTAAAATTGATGAGAATTTTGTAAGCTTAGATAAGGTTAATATTTTAAATGCTTATTTTGCTTTAGTATTTGCTGAGGAAAGACTGATTACAGTTTAGGGACTATTAGCTCTAGTATGTGTGTAATAAATAGGTGTACAGTATTTGAAATTAAGTTAAATGAAATTAAATCTTCACTAGAGTATATTGACCCAAGTAATTTTAAAAGAGGAGAGTAACAGTATTGCAAAGGCATTGCATTTGATTTTTAAAAGACATTGTTTTTGGGAAGGTACCTGAGGACTGGAAAATGGCATATGTTATGCCCATTTATAAGAAAGGTAATAAAGAAGATCTAGTAAATTATAGGCCAGCTAGCTTAATATCTCTGATTGTAAAAGTTTTGGAAAAGTGGTTAAAAAAAAGGGATATAGAGAAACATTTGGATATACTTAACTCCCAGCATGGTTTTAGAAAGGGTAGATCATGTCAGACTAACCTTCTAGAATTTTTAAAAAATTTAGTTGTGTATTACTGAATATATAGAAAAGGGTGACCTTATATATTTAGACTTTAATAAAGCATTTGATAAGGTACCCAATGTAAGGCTGATGCAAAAGTTGTCACAGTGTGGTATAGGTGGAGTGGTATACAATTATAGGCTTAGGTGTAGATTGTTTCTGAGTTTCGATATTTTTTATATCAATATTTTTTTATATTGATATTTTATTTTAATCGATATCCTTTTTACAAAAATTTTAGTTTACGTTTCACTGAGATTGTGATAGGTAGTTTAAATATGAATCTTAAAGATATATATATATATATATATAATATATATATATATAATATATATATATATATATATATATATATATATATATATATATAATATATATATATATATATATATAATAATGGGTAAAGGTGGAGATTGTTTCTGAGTTTCGATTATTAAAAAATATCGAAAATCGAAAATATCGGAGAAGCCTATCGTAAACAAGAGAGTTGCCAGAGGTAGAGGTACTATTACTAGACATAAACACAATTATTATTATTTACTTTTCTAGCAGAACCTAATTCGACTTATCATAACCTGAACTACCGAAATTGCCGTAAAAAGAGTAACCGACACAAGAATTTGCCGTAAAAGAGACCTAACGTACACAAGAACGTTTGCACGACATAGTAGCCTAGGGCTAATTATAGGCAGGAAAATATCAACAAAAAAATATCGATATAAAAAATATCGAAACTCAAAAACAATCTCCACCTAAGCCTATATAATGTTTGTATTTGTGCTGTAATACGGCCATAAGCCTGTATGTCGCAGCAACGTTCTTGTATAGGTTGGGCCTCTTTTACAGCAACTTTGATAGTTCAGGTTATGATAAGTCGAACTAAGTACGCTAGAAAAGTAAGTAACAATTGTGCATGTGTGTGGTGTAATAGGGCCGTAGGCCTGTATCTTGCGGCAACGTTCTTGTATAGGTTAGGCACTTTTATGGCAACTTTGGTAGTTAAGGTTATGATAAGTCGAACTAAGTACGCTAGAAAACTAAATAATAATTATAAAAATAATTAGAATAATAGGCATACATGAAATGAAAACTAAATAATAGTAACACAAATATAAAAAAATTTGAATTGGCATATCGATGTTTCGATATATCGATATTTTCGAATATCGATATTTTATAAAAATCGAAACTCAGAAACAATCTACACTTTTACCACTATTATATTTAGTAGAAAGAAGAGTGGTTGAAGAACAGAAGGCAGTATGTGCCACTAAATGGAAATAAATCTCAGTGAAGAATGAGGTCTCACAGGGTTCTGTGCTGGGATCACTGTTGTTCCTCATTTTTTTTTTTTTCTACCTCACAGTAGCCTACCAAAATTTCTGCCAGAGTCCGGAGGAAAGATGGAAACTTGGTCAAATTAAAGACTGACTTGACTTGATACATTATATTTGAAGGTGTGTAAGTCATAGGAAGTTTGGAAAATAGATGAAGCCCTTGACTCTACCTCCTCAAGGATAGCTGTATGAGTGGAACCACCCCAGATGTGTGAAGCATACTCCATACAGAGGCAAACCACCCCTATACAGAGCAACTGGGGTGGAGTGAAGAAATACTTGTCGCCTCAGAACACCTAACCTCATAGAAGCTTGCTTAGAAAAAGGTAATGTGATTTTTCCAAGAAAGATCTCAAGAAAAACAAACACCAAGAATATTAAGGAGAGATGAAGGTAGAAGTTTAGTGTTTTTGAAGAAGATATCATAGCTGTGTGAAAGATTGTGTCAAGTACAGGGATGGAGGAATTAAGTTTTTAAGGCACGAAAACAACCATGTTCTCTCTGCCCCAATTTGAAATGCGAGATAGATCAGAGGTCAGCTGCTCCAAGGCTACCCTCCTTGCTTCTATTAACTGCTATTGGGAGGGGCGCCTTTCAAAATCAAAAGAGTTATGAAGGGTAGAGTCATCAGCATAGGAGTGGATAGGAGATGAAGTAACAGAGAAGGTCATTAATGAAAAGCAGAAAAAGTGTTGGGGATAGGACAGATCCTTGAGGAACACCACTATTAATAGATTTAAAGGAAGAACATTGGCTGTCTACAACAGCTACTATATAATGACTGGAAAGGAAATCAGAGAGAAGGATAGATTCTGAAAGAGGTAGGTTTGGAAATCAAATCTTTGTGATACTCTATTGAAAGCTTTCAATGTGTCTAGCGCAGCAGCAAAACATTCACCAAAATGCTGAAGTGCAGAGGACTAAGAGTCGGAGAGAAGGGAAATGAGATCACTAGTAGAGCTTTTCTTACAAAAGCCATACTAGCTATCAGAGATTAGAAGAATTGAGATGTTTCCAAATCTGTTAAGGATAGATTCAAAATTTTAAAAAAATGAGCATATGTGTTTCCAGTAAGAAGGAAAGGTTGAAGTAGAAAGAAATAGACGAAATAGTTTACCAAGGCAGGGTGCTAGCTTTGAAGCACAAGTTTTTAGAACCACAGGAGGGATATCATCAGGACCATATGCCTTCTTAGTGTTAAGCCCAGTGAGAGCAGAAATGATGTCTGTTGTAAGGAATATCGCGCAACTTTGAATATCCAAACAGAAGAAAAATAAATTACAATGTAGTTAAAGTAAATTAAAAATGAAAATTTAATACTTTTCACCCACCATTGGTTATATCCACTGATGAGGGTTAGCTTCTGATTGATGATTTGATTTGATCAATTCGTCCGGTCCGCCTTTGATTGATGGACGATGTCGGGACTCGAACTGTTGTTGGGTAATGTTGCTATCCTCGTTCATGAAAAGATGATTTCCAGTGTTCTGCGAGTGCTATTTTGGATTACGAAAAGAGCAAATGCAACGAGCACACAACAAGAACTTTTTCAATAGTTCAAGGTTAAAGAAAACACTGAGAATTGATAAATGTGTTTTATTTATAACCATATAGATGATGATGATGACGAAAATAAACTCTTATCAACAAAAGGTAGAACGTAGAGAAAGGTTTAGGAAAGAGCTGAACAGATTAGAGCTCTGGTTCAGAATTGACAGGAAAGTTATTGACGAGTTAATTGTCAATAATGTCAATTTTTATAATGGAGGAACTTTGTGGAACATAAGTACGTAAGTACTTGAGAATCTTTAAGAAGATGTTGATGATGGTTGAAGTAGTTCCAGCCTCGGAACTGTAATAAAGAATAAGATATATAGGTGTTGTAAATATATTCATGTAGGAAAAAAATAAAGAAAAACTCGGACGCGAAGCAAGTAGTTGATGTTGTTTCGCTTGGTGATATAATGTCAATGTCGAGAATGTTTTCCTTCTCTTTACAAGGTTATATTATCAAATGAAGAGTTTATGATGATAAAAAAATGTCTCAAAGTTTATGATGTTAATTTATGTTTTACTTGTTATTTTATTATGATAGTTATTTTGTATTAAAAGAAAAAATTTAGATTTATAAGACAAAAAAGAGTAAAAGCATTAAAGGACTCATCGTTTTTGTTATTGTTGTGATGATTCTCCTATCTCCTTCTTGAATTACGAGCTTTTCAATATTGATAACAAACGCTAAGATCTTCATCGATAATCCTCCATGACATCGACCTTTTAAAAATATTAGAATTAGAAATGTGCTCACACCCCCTTACCAAAGTTGGTCTCGGTGATGGAAACTGACCAACTTTCCTTAAAGACAAGCAAGGAAGGCAAGTAGGAGTGTTCTAGATAGTTGATGTCATGGAGGTAACCAGATCTATTATAAATATTAGAATGATGAAAGTCCTGTAATTAACCAGATAACAACTCACCTCTCTAACCTACAAAAGAATGAAAGAAATTAATCTTGATGATCCAAAGCGGACACCTGATCGAAAACACGATTAATTTCTTTGAGAGCAACCTTCTTGGAGATGCCCCTTTCTTTTGCGGACTTCCAAAGTTGTGTCATATGAATAGTAGTAAGGGTGGTATATTCAAGCGATCTATCCGACGTTGAAGTGGGGGTTTTATTAACCGTCGCCTTTTTCGAATTTCCCTTACCACTCTGCATCCTGTATCTTTTATCAAACCTCCGTAATCCTCTAACCTTGGATTTTGAGGTAGATGCAGTTGATTCTGTTGGAAGAGTTTGGGTTGGACGACTCTTCTTTGTTTTGGAAGTAGAACAATCTATAGACGAACCCCTCTTTTTACTGTTTTCCCTCCGTCACGTGGTGATGACTCGGAGGCAGTTGTAGGTTGTTCGTTCAAGCCAATGGAATTTACAAAAGTCCTGGAAGAATAGGATTTCGATTTACCTTTGGTTCGCTTAGGTAGAGTACTTCCAAAACAAAGAAGAATATTAGCATTAGAAATGTGCTCACACTGTAGAAGAAATTACAATTTTAGGCATAAATGAGTTGGAGATAGTTGAAGGAGTAGGAACAGCTCCGGAATCGTCTAAGATTGAATTAGAAGCAAATAATTCAGCTTTAGAAGAAGGCAAAACGACAGTTGTACCGTCAG
This sequence comes from Armadillidium nasatum, assembly GCA_009176605.1. NCBI lineage: Eukaryota > Metazoa > Arthropoda > Malacostraca > Isopoda > Armadillidiidae > Armadillidium > Armadillidium nasatum. The sequence continues at coordinate 23,925 of SEYY01011712.1, read as the reverse complement.
AAGATACTAGAGGAGGGAAAGAGGGAGAAGCAAAGTTAGAGTTAACATTTATTGCAAAATGCCAGAAAGGGTGATAGGAAGAGGAACCAGAAAGATTACTGCATGTGCAGCAGAGAAAAGTTTTTGGTATATCGAAGAATAGATTTTGCACGATTCTGGGATGAAATATAAGTTGCATACGTTTCTGTAATTTGAAGATGACGGTAGTCCCTGAAGGTAGCATCCCATCATAAATGGTTTAGACAAAGGTCTTAAATATAAGGTTTCTAAGTTTGCAGATGATATCAAAGTGGTCACCTCAGTAAGGAGTAATGATGGATGCATAAAGCTTCAAAGTGATCTAGATAAACTCCTTGAATGGGCAGAGAAGTGGCAAATGAATTTTAATAGTAGAAAATTCAAAGTTTTTCCTGTAGGTTACTCAAATGAAGGATTTAATTATGATAAGAAAGGGGATTGGCTTGAGACTGTGGACCAAGAAAATGATTTGGGTGTAATTTTTAGCAGTATTCTGAAAGAGTGATCAGTATTTGGAAGCAAGGAATAGAGCTAATAAGATGTTAGGTATAACAGATTGCAATGTAGTTTACATGAGCAAAGAGATTATAAGCAAGCTATATAATTTCTATATTAGGCCATCATTAGAGTATTGTGCACAAGTTTGGGCTCCTCATTTAAAAAAGACATAGATATGCTAGAGAGAGTCAATGTCAAGCAACAAGGATAATTTCTGGCTTCAAGAGTAAGAGCTAAGAGGAGAGGTTGAAGGAGCTCTGAATGTTCTTGGTTGAAAGGAGATTTCTCAAGGGGGATTTGCATCTGAAAGTAATACAAAGATTTAAAAATACTTTCTGGTGGACCATGGAAGAGAAACTAGAGGGTATGATAAGTAAATTAAAAAAAAAAAGTCATGCCATCTCAATCTAAGAAAATATTCTTTCAGGTCTTTTCTTATTGACTGGTAAAGTTCATATCTAATTTTCTAAATCTTCCTTCCTTTGAATATTTTAAAACATTTATGCTTTTCATTGATTTTCTCATCTTTATTCCACCAACTAGGTTCTCTTTGCCACCTTAATAGGTTTATCCTTAAAACATAGACTTAATATTAGTCAATAATTGCTTGAAGTATTCCCACATAAAACAATTTTGACCATTAGACTCAAAGTTATCCCAGTAAATTTCATTAAGCATTGCTCCAAATTTGTTAAAATCACTATCTCTGAAATCTAATATTTTTTCCTTACCAACTTGCAATTTGGGCCCAGACATCACATTCCATTTAAATCTTATTATATAATCTTTAGCCAATAAAGTCTCCCCGATTCTGACATAATTCACCATATTTTCTTCATTTGTTAGTATTGAATCTAACAATGCTGCATTGCTTGTAGATTCTTGGAACACCTGACTCAAAAAGTTGTATAGAATACAATCTATAAATACCAAACTTCTATTAACCATACTACTCAAAGCATTCCACTCAATATTTGGGAAATTAAATTCTCCCAGTATGAATCCCTTTTACAGTATTTTGACATGCTACCTTGATTTCCTTTACCATTTCTTCATCTAATATTTGATTCTGATCAAGAGCTTTATAAAATGCCCCAATCCTCTATGATTTATTATGCTTAAGAATATCTACCTACACAGATTCCACATCATGATTTGTTTTAATGTCAGTTATTAATACTGATTCAGTATTGCTTTTAACAAAGTGTTTCATCTCCACCACTCCTTCCTCTATGTTGGTAAAGGTAAAATGAGTTCCCGTTTATTTCATATTCCTGTAGGGTGTCTCCATAAAATGTCTCATTGACCGATGTTTCAATAATGCAAACAATGTCAAGATCCTCCTCTGTTATATAGGCAGAGAACAACCACAGAAAATATAGATTTTTTGTAAGAGATAATGTTGTTGCTAGATATTTGAAATATTTAAAAAGTACTTTTTAGCATCTTTTGATTCTTTTACTTTTTTTATTATTATTTAGGTTAGGCCTATTTTCTGGCCATTAGTGTACATTTACCCTTCAAGTCAAGGTTAGGTTAAGTTGAACTAGTTTGTTAGATTAGTATCAATTTATTCCTACATTAGTAATATATTTTCTGATTATCTTCTTCTGCCCAGTATCTTACTTGATGTCAAAGTTGCAGATGACAGTCAAGCTTTATGATGTTTGAAATATATTTTTACTACCTTAAGTGCGTTTTAATTTACTGAATCTGATTTTTCCCAACATTTAAACAGTTTTTCTTCAATGTACATTACATTTCCAGTTGATAATTTGAATAAATACCAACTAAGACATAAACTGCATATTTACCTCAAAGTCATATTTTTCTTTACCTGATCAGATAACATTACCAACCATTCCTATGATAATTTTTTGTTTCCCCCTAGAATACCAAAGATCGTATTTTTTGTATCTGCTTCCATCACAACAGGACCTTATATGGGAAGTGATCATTTGCCTATTAGATTAACTCTGAACCTCAAAGCACCATTCAACCATAGAAGCTGAAGACAAAGATGGCATTTTGGCAATAACCCAGACTGGGACATATTTGAAGAAAAGGTACATCTAACTAATAACCTTGATTCTGACACAAACATCAGAGTAGACATGATGACCTCTGATTTATTATGAATGGGAAAATCCTTCTTTAGACTAACAGAACTAAACCAAATGTTCCTTATTGGGATACAACATCCCAAAAAATGCTTACTTTAATAAACAGTTCTTATAATCAATGGTGAAGAGATCCAGCATTAGAAAATTGTATAAAATATCGCAAATTAGTTTTTAAATATAAAAGAATAATAAACCTTATGAAAAGAGAGACATGGGACTCTAATTGTTTTTCACTTTTAGTATTATCTCCCTCAAGAACCTGGAACTTCTTAAAGCTAATGGAAGGCAGACATTCCTAGCTTCTCTTTTACAAAGGATGGAGAGTCCTTAATGGATGACAAGTCAAAACTCTCTGACCCTTGGTCCTCCACTCTTCTGCATTTTGGTGAATCTTTTACTGTGCACTGGACATATTGAAAGCTTTTAATATTCTTAGTGTTTCTTTTTCTCATTTTTTTTGTTGGAAATATCACATTACTTCTCTTTCTAAGCAAGCTTCCAGGAGGTTAGGTGTTCTGAAGCGCCTTTAGAATTTCTTCACTCTACTCTAGTTCTAGTTGCCAGTTGCTTGCTCTTTATATGGGTACTGTTCACCCCTGTATGAAGTATGCCTCACACATCTGGGGTGGTTTCACTCATACAGCTCATCTTGAAAAGACTTAATTCTCTCCAGTCTCTTTCTCCCCATTGAATTGTTGCAGTAGTCTCTCTATGCTATTTCAATTATGGACCAACCAGGTCCTGTCCCTGGCCACACATAATAATCAGGGAAAACTGTAGTTTACCTGCTAGGGTTAATTGAAAATTATAATCATTTAATGGTGGATTAAATCAAACAGTATAAGAAAAATAAGGTTTTAATTCCATTATTCCTTTGTTAATATTGGGTGGGGCAAAATGAATGCAACATAAAAGAGGAAATAAACAATTCATTTACTTAAATCACTATTCACATTTCACTATCAGAATCTTCTTGAATATTTATTTACATCATAAGTTTTAGAATTTGGGGGAATGAAATGTTCAGGAACAGAGGGCAGTGATAATTTTATATCTTACTTTTTCAAACTTTAACAACCAAAGTAAACCTGTTGAATCACTATTATGAATCAGAAAATATTTTTGTTTAAATTTTTGTAATTTTTTAAAACTTTTATTAAACAAGATATTTAATTTTCTGAATATTTTTCCTAAAAAAAATTCATATAATCATTAATATAACTTAATGTTGGCTATTCTACTCCTATCTTATAATTAAATTTATCTCAAAATTATATCTAATTTTCTTAATTGACCTCTCTACAAATTTTAAGCAACTCTCTGGCCCTGTCCCCAGCAAAATTCCAAGCCTGGTTGGTCCCTAATTGCAATGGACACTGCTCTTCCGAACTCTTTTGTTGCATATCTCCTCCATTGAGAAAGGCTCATGTGGTACATCTTTCTACACAGTCTCATTCATTTTCTGTCCAACTCTGACTCTCTGACCCCAGACTTTACCACTATGCTCAATGTTACATGTACTCTACTGATAAAGTTTGGAACACACTCCCCCCATCTATTTTCCCCACTATGACTTACACACATCCAAATGCTGTGTTTCGGAAAATGTCAGCCTTTAATTTGACCAGGTTTCCAATTTTCTTCCTAACTGGTGGAAATTTTAGTAGGCCTCTGGCCTTTACCCATCAGATGAAGTGTGTGTGTATATATATATATATATATATATATATATATATATATATATATATATATATATATATATATATATATATATATATATATATATATATATATATATATATATATATATATATATATATATATATATATATATATATATATATATATATATATAAACAGGGTAAAACTAATCAACTTTTTGAAAATTTTGGCTTCCAGAATTGGTGAAAAATCTTGATTGTAAAAAATAAACATAATATAACTATATGTATCATTTTTTTTGAGAAAAGCCTTTCTGAATATTTTCATTTAAAAGATTTAAAAGGTATATGGAAATATGAAAATTAATATTGTAAAAAAAAAAAAAAATTTTAATTGCTGGTGACAAAAAAATTAATCGGTAAAAAGAAACAATTAAGATTATTTAAAAAAGACTATCGTAGTACTTTTTATTAAAGTAAATAGATAAGAAAATATTATAGATTAACTGGAAATATTTTGAAAAAAAAAATAAAGTGTTTGGACACCTTTATGGTAGCAATATTTAAATAAATTTTTTTTCCAATAAATTTTTTTCAAATTTTTTAGCATATTCCCTTTCTCAAAATGACTTGATAATTGAAATGTAGATTGTTAAATCATCGATATTCATCTTCTTATACTTGAAATTTTTGTTGGCTGCTATGGACTGACTGGGGCCCATCAAATAATATGGGGAAAACCAGGGTTAAAATTGCAAATTATACTTTTTAATGGAGGATTAAATCAAACAAAATGTAAGAAAATTGAGATTTTTTTTTTTTTTTTTTGTTTCTTTTGACCATTCCTCTTCTGCTAGTGAATGTTCATTTGTGTTTTGATTTTAGATGCCCCCATAAAGATTTGGTTGAAAAATTTTTACTTGGGGCACCCAGAGGTCTTCTTCTAATTTCCTGGCTGCAGATGTTACATTTAGCTATTTCGAGCATATCCTGAAACATTGTAAAGTACTCCCATGTTGCTGAAACTGATCTTTTAGCCATAGTGACTGAAAGTATAAATAAAATAATTTTGAAATAATGTTGCTAAATACAAATTTGAATCACAGCAATAAAATAACATTGATATACAGTATAAATACAGGTTACATTGATAATTTTATATATTACATTTTTTCAAACTTTAACTTAGAGTCTTGCCTAAGTAACCTGTTGAATAACTATTGTGAATCAGAATTTTTTTTTTTTCAAACTTTTATTATACATAATCTGTAGTTTTCTAATTTTTTTTTTTTTTATGAAACATCATATAAACATTAAGTGAATGTTGCCTATTCTACTCCTTCCTTATAATTAAATCTAATTTTCTTAACTTAAAGTTTCAATGCTTTAGACCTCTTTACAAATTTTAAGCCCCTGCAAAATTCTAGCCCCAGTCAGTCCCTATTGGCTGCCCAAAAAGGGTCAAATTACAGCAAATATCACATAATCTTGAAATGTCAAATTTTTTTAGTAAAAATATTTTTGGGCATAACTTTATTTCTACCAATGATGAGTTCATAAAATTTTCAAGGGTTGTATAGTTTGGTGAGATACACATTTTTTATTTAGAAGTTTTTTTTGGATACCCAAAAATTTTGACACTGCATGTGAAAATTTTTAGCAATTTTACCATTCACAGCACCAAAATGGTTGGATATACAAATTTTTTTTTTTTTTTTTTAAATGTAACTTGCAAAACTGCACAACCCCTGAAATTTATTTTTTATTTGTTTTATTCCAATTATTTTGTTGCTGTGCATTGGAAAAATTTCAAATTCTTGCTTTTTCCCATGTGGAGCAGCAAAATGGTTGAGTATACAAAAAATCTTTCTAAATAAAAAATGTGTATCTCACCCAACTGTATAACCTCTGTAAAAAATTTGTATGCTCAATCATTTTGGTGCTGTGCAGGAGAAATATTTCAAATTTCCTGTGCACAACTACCAAATGGTTGGGTATTAAAAAAATTAAATTTTAAATTTTTGTTACTTAATTTACTATCACCAGTATTTTAATGATGAAACTAGTACTACTATTATATTTACTTCATTGAACTGCAATGGACAGATTTCCATATCATTCTCAGTATAGAAATTGAACTTTTATTATACAAAATCAAAAATTTTCTGAAATTTTTTTTCTGGAAAAAAATGTATATAATATATACAGTTTATTTAAGTGAATGTTAACTATTCTCCTTCCTTATTATTAAATTAATCTCAATTAAAATTAAATATAATTTTCTTAACCTAAAATTTCAGTGATTTTGAACAAATTTTAGGCAACCCCAGTCAGAGCCCTGGCAAAATTCCAACTCCGGTCAGTCCTTAGTCCCAGCACAGAACCCTGTGGGACCCAATTCTTCACTGTTTCCCATAATGACTTATTTCCATTCAGTAGCACACACTGCCTTCCATTCTTCAACCACTCTTTAATCCAGTTATGCAGCACTCCACCTTTACCACACTGTGACAACTTTTGCATCAGCCTTACATGGGGTATTTTATCAAAAACTTTGCTAAAGTCTAAATAACATCAACTGGATCACCCCTGTCTATACATTCAGTAATATATTCCATAAATTGTAGAAAGTTAGTTTAACATGATCTACCCTTTCTAAAACCATGCTGGGAGTTATACAGTATCTTATCATCCAAATGTTTCCCTATAGGAATTTTCAGTAACTTTTCCAAAAACTTTCTTTCCTTACTTTTAAATATATAGAAGCTAAACTTTTTCAGATATTTATTACTATTCCTTGCCAAATTAATTTCTGCCATTCTCTTTTCTTTTCTTATTGACTAGCTCAGTTCATTCCTAATTCTCTTTTAATGTTCTAAATCTTCCTACTACCTATGAATATATTAAGGCATCTACACTTTTCACTGATTTTCTCTTTAATTTTTATTCCAACAACTAGGTTTTCTCTTTGCCACCCTAATAGGTTTATATTTAAAATTAGAGATGTAATATTTGGTAAACTCTTCATACATATTTCGCATATTTTACTAACACCTGTGAATGAAAATATTCTTGTTTTTCAGATTTATTAAATTATTATTATTATTATTAGATCTTGAGCACAAAGTTTACTTCATAAAAAAGGTAAGTTTTTAAAGTAATTTTTTAGATTAGGTTATGGAGCTGAGGTTGTTATAATTATTATTATTGAAAAAGGTGCCCAATCAATATCTGTTCATTTCCTGTACTTTAAAAATTTAAAAGTTTTCATTATTTGTGTTAAAATTTTTACGATTCAAGCATATTCAGTTTCTCCACTGATCCCTCTTCTGTAATAAACATAAATTAGCACTTAAGTGTATATTCCTGTCAACCCTTTTCAATAATGAATTTAGATTCTGAATTATATAGACCAGGCATGGGCAATCTTTTATTAGCAGTGAACCTCATATATATATATATATATATATATATATATATATATATATATATATATATATATATATATATATATATATATATATATATATATATATATATATATATATATATATATATATATATATATATATATATATATATATATTAGGGATGTACCGATAGTATCGGTATCGGCAGTATCGGCCATTTTTTTGGGTATCGGTATTGGTTAATATGGCTGATACTTGGCCGATACTCTGATACTCCTTACTTTTTGGGTGAAGAATTATGAGAAACTTTTAGATTAAAAAATAAATCTAGTTTCGATATATAAAAGTTCTAATAAGGAATTCCTTAAGCTAGCCCATAATTCGTCTTCCTAGTATATATATATATATATATATATATATATATATATATATATATATATATATATATATATATATATATATATATATATATATATTCGGGCTCACCTTCTTCTAAATCGGAGTAAACTCTCCTTCGAACATACAAAACATTAAAACAGACACCCTTTAAAGAAAATTAAAAAAAAAAAAAACTAAATGATGGCCTCAACAAAAGTAGCCTCGGAGAAGCCCCGGGGGGCAGCTTCCAAATATAGCCCCTCATCCACCCCTTCCCCCATCACCACTTGGGATTTGGTGGCCTCCGGTGATGGGGTTGGTGCCACCAAGATACAGCTGCGGGCTTGTCCTGATGCAAGGTCTATTTTTTTCATTAATTTCTGCAACATTCCCGGTCTGCACTCTAATTTCCACTTTGTTGAACATCACCTCTATTCTTCTAGACCTCGCCTCTTATTCTTGACCGAAATTCAGATGTTTGAGCGTTCTGATAGCAAATCCTATTCTGTTTCCTAATACTGTCTCTATCCTCAATTTTCAGCCAAAGTCGGATGTTGTGCATACGTGTGCAACGATGTCGTTTGTTCTCGTGTCTTTAATTTGGAATCTTCCGAATTTTCAACCTTATGGCTTAGGGCTTTAAACAAATTTCCAAAGATCCTAGGCCTCACTTATGACACACACTTCACCTTCTCAGAACACATCCAAAATATAACCAACACTGCAAACAGGAAATTAAACATCATTCGAACACTGTCACACAACAATTTCAGTAACGAACTAATCACCCTCATCATAGCATACAAACAGTTCATCAGACCAACACTTAATTACGCATCTCCAGCCTGGTACCCTGCCACCTCACCCTCAAACACATAGAAATTACAACAAAAAAAACAAAATACCGCTCTGCGAATCATCACAGGATGCACTAGAACCACTCTAATAAGTATTAAATACATTAAGATATTTTTGAATACAAAAATGTTTAAATACATTTCTATTTGAATACTGCCCAGCTCTGAGTATGAGGATTTTTACTTTCAACAAATATTATATGCAAATGCAAACCTTCAAAAAATGAATTTAACATTGGTGAGAGGAGTCAAGATTAGCAGTCTAAATTAATTTTAGTTCTACTTGACTCAGTGGCAATGAAAATGTATTCGACTCCCACTTCAATCTAATTATAAATTCTAATATTCCATTTCATATAGACCAGTGTCAATAACTTTAATTTTGAGAATACTTTTCTTTATTTTCATTTTTATTGTAGACCCTCTCAAAACCGTAAGGTAAGCTCAACTAAATCTAGTGTTTTTGAAAATTTTACCTCAGCAATTTGAAATTAAATTTAGTTCTTCCTCGTCCAAATTTTAGAGGTCGTTAAAAATAAAAATAAAAATGTCACTAGAAATCTTTCAACTTCATCAAAGCTTTGCGAAAGAGAAATACACTAAAACCTTCATTAGTATCAAATTTGCTCTCTTTAGATATTTACCTTAACAATGACTAGAAATTGTTTTTAGAAACCTCTTTATCAAACGGGTTGTAAAAAGTGAAATGGTTTTAGCTTTATTTTCGGAACCAACTATTTAACTTATAATTGGTAAAATGGATTTTAGATTTGCAGTTTCCCTAGGTTGGCAAAGCCACATAGTTTGTAGACAAAGAAGCAATTGAATAAGAGGAAGAGCTTTAAAAAAAATACTTTTTGGAGGCAGTTCCTGTTCCTTAAAATAAAAATTTTATTTACCATAGAATTAATTCCTAAAAGTGTTGAATGAAGGGTGTCCGATGAACAAGAAATTGAGTCAGAGGAGTTGAATATTTTGGTACTGATTCCATGACATTAAATGAAATCAGGAAGAGAAAAGGAAAAGAAATTAAAATATTCATATTTTTAACTCATTCTTAATGGACACTGTTCAGAATAGAACATATGCCATCATTATTATTATTATTATTATTATTATTATTACAAAAGTTTTTTTATTATTATTATTTTTATTACAAAAGTTTATTATTATTATTATTATTATTATTTATTACAGATAAAAATGGTTCAGTCAGAAGGAGCATGTCCATTTACATTTACTCGGGAACTGGTTCTTCATACGCTTTTGACATTAGCCCTACTCACCTTACTTATGGTTCAAGGAATTCTTTTGGATATGTATCTCATTAAGATGTACCACACAACTGTTACACATTACTTTTGGCTTGTACCAGATTTCCTTCTTATGGTAGGTTTTGGTGTGGCAATGGTGGGTGGCTATCAGCTTAACAAGAAGCTGAAAAACAACAGGGGTACTCGTCGAAAAACACATGCTTGGGCTTATAGACGTAAATATTATTTAGGCTTCAACCCCTACTCCTATACTATGTGGTTTTTGTATTCTACTCTCCTCGTGGCCAAAATTAGTATTATTTTCAAAAATGAGATTATTAATCAAGTTAGCCCAGAAGAATTTTTTGGCCCGCAGTTGTTGAAATTATTATTAGCTTCAGCTGCTGTTGTGTTTGTATTTTTGGTAGAGGGACATCATCACGCTGTGCCAAATAGCGCTCAGAATACTTATCTAAAATTTTTATATTCTGGTGTTTCTCTCGATATTCTGGACTCAATCGCCTTTCTCTCTTTGTTGATTAAATCGGAATCAAATCTTTTTTTCTCCTATAAATTCGAAGATATTATTATTGGATTTGCTTGTACAACTTTTGTTCTTCCAACACTCGCACTTTACAACTTGAGTATAACAGATTATAAACACGATTCTATTAATGTAATTCTTTTATTTACGTGGAAAATGCTTCACCTACTCCTTACTAATATACCCTACATGGTTATCAGACTTTATTTTTGGACTGAATATAGTGCTGATATATCAGTCTTTATTATTAAAAATATTATTAATATATTTGTGACACTTAAAGAATCGAAAGGCGAGATCTTGCAAATAACTGAAATGATAAATAGCTACATGCAAAACAAAAGGAGAGTTTCTGATTTAAAAGAAGAAAACAGCAACGCAAGTCATTTAAATGACTCTAGAGACGACTCTTCAACTTCACGGAAAGATGATGAGTTCGAGGATGTTGATCTGACAGATGTGAAAGCGAGCCGAAAATAGTTAATTGTATTGAAAATTAATGTTGGTATTAATTTGTTTAGTTACTTTTAGGATGTTCATAAACATCCACAAAATACAAATAACTAAATTAATAATGTCTCAGGGCATTAGTGTAAGTTGAAAGATCTGATTTGTTTTTCCTATTTAACTTTTAGGAACATTCTTCCAAAGTAATTTGTAATGAAAACTAGATAATCTCTGTTTAGTGCCTTAGATTGCCTAATGTTCATGGTACTGGTACTGCCTTGCTCTAGTACGTGCTTTAGAATTAAGATTATTAAATATTTGTATTGGTTTGCCAAATAGGAAACAGAATATCAAACTTAGTTTGTGAATGTTGAAGATTTCTTGCATACAATGTTTTTAAAAAAATGAATAAAGTGAATAGTTCGTATCTCATGAACATTACCTTTTTCAAGGAGAGGAACTCGGTAGGTGGTTTCCACCTAGGATCGATCCAGCGCCTTCAAGCATGCGAACGGCAAAAAAAGTTATTTTTTTTATTTAGTTATTTTTATTTTTTAACTGTAAGTAGTTTGTTTTAATGAACAAAACTTGCCGACAAATTTAGATTGTAATGAAAATCGTTGTAATAGAAAAATTAACTTTAGCATGTGTGTGTGTGTGTTTTTTTTTCAGAATCGAGAGCATATAGCGATTAATGAAAGATATTTTTTTTTCTTTCCTCCAAGTTCGTTATCAAACCCTTTTCTAATCACCTCATTAAAAATATACTTTTTCATTACAAGGTTATGAAATCTTTGAATACATTGCAAAATTAAATTCTTTTATTTATTGATATATTTTATAAAAACCAGTTTTTAAGATTTGTGTGAAAAACCCACCTCGGTATCAGTACCTTATATATATATATATATATATATATATATATATATATATATATATATATATATATATATATATATATATATATATATATATATATATATATATATATATATATATATTTTAATTCGTTTTTTCTTTAAAAGCTTTAATACATACATTAAGTTGCGGTATTTGTAGTAGGGTGGAAGTTCTTTTCAGGATTATGAACCATTTCATTTTTTAACTTTAAATATTTTGTCTTTCAATTGAATGTTAGTGCTTCCATTAACTATATTTTGCATTAGATTTATTATTGGATGAGGTGAAATTGTTTTGTCTGTTTCATGCTTTATACATTTTTTTTTTTTTTTTTTTTTTTTTGGTCAAAATATATATCGAGTAATTTACATCTATTGTTATATAACTTTGAAAGGTTTTTATAGAATAGAAAACTTTTGAACTTATTATTTGTAAGCTTTAATCTACTCGGTGATGCTAACGTCCATTATTTATTATATTAACTCATATATTTAAGACTTTCTTCCCCGTCACTTAAATATAATTTTTTTTCTAAACACTTGCAAGTTTATATATTTATATAAAAGAAAAAATCTTTATTATAGATGGTGCCTTGAATCAATTGTACCTTTTCTTAGCAGCCAAACTTTTGTAATTCCTGATTTTTTGAAGCTTTTTGTAAAGGTATATTTAATGTTAGGTCCAAATTTTAATGTTCATATATTTAATTTTCTCAATCTAAGCTTCCTAGGTCGTCTTCTTTAATAGTTTTAGTATATTATAAAGATCTGCCTTAGGGTTGCCTTTGAAAAACGTTGATGTAGATGACTCAGTAGTTTACTTTTTTTTTAGTAAGTCATATTTTTTATTCGGTAGATATTAAAAAATACCAAAGAGTATTTAGGACTTTTAATTAAGAATCTCTATATATATATATATATATATATATATATATATATATATATATATATATATATATATATATATATATATATATATATATATATATATATATATATATATATATATATATATATATATATATATATATATATATATATATATTAGGGATGGAGCGATACTAAAATTTTTACCGATACCGATACCTAAAAATCCCCCGATACGATATTACTTGTCCAAAAATTTTACCGATACCGATACTTCACTCCATCCCTAATATATATATATATATATATATATATATATATATATATATATATATATATATATATATATATATATATATATATATATATATATATATATATATATATATATATATATATATATATATATATATATATATATATATATATATATATATATATATATATATATATATATATATATATATATATATATATATATATATATATATATATATATATATATATATATATATATATATATATATATATATATATATATATATATATATATATATATATATATATATATATATATTATAAAATGGTAATAGCTGTGTCCAACATGTCTTCTGATGTATAGGTTTGGATAGAGATTTATTTTTGTTAAATTTTATGAAACTATAATGTTACGTTTTGTAGTTTAAATATATAATAATAATAATAATAATAATTATAATTTATTATTATTATTATTACTATTATTTTAACTTAAATGTAAGCTTGAATCGAATTTCAATTTTGTAGTTTTATGAATCAATAAATACGCGATATTTTATTATTTTCATTAATTTCCTTTTGGATTTTTTTTTTAATTATTATTAAAGCTATCTCTGTAAAGATCATAAAAATGGATGAGTTTGCATGCGTGAGGAAGTTTCTTTCAGGTGAAATGGTATATGGAGTGAGAAGAGGGATTGGGAAGAGACATTTCTGTTGGTCATAATCGGAAAAAGGACTTACCAAATAAAACTAAGCCCAGTTTTGGGCGTTGTGACTCGAGACGCAGTTAGTGGGTAATATCCAAAGCGTTGGGTTTAAGAGTGAATGCGGGTAAGAGTAAAATATTATGGATGAAAAAGTAGGGAGGAAGAGATTTTAGTGGGTTCATTCATTTAAATTACTGGGGGTTTATTTTTTTTTATGGGGGGATATGGTAGTGTGAGTGATGTTTGCTTTTATTATTTATCTCCTAACTCTCTGAATATCCAAACTCCAAGCTGTTGCTTTTCTGAAAATTATCATTTTAGGTTATTTCATTGTTTACCACCGCTAGTGGCCTCCTACTTCTCAAGATATAGCCCATTAACTGGTCTTCTATATTTCTATCCAAAATAACCTTGTGCAGAAAGTGCACCTCATACTTAGTAATCATCATGACTCATAAATTTCAAATCTTTCGCCTTATACTGTTAACTCTTTCCATCTCCGAGTTCCGCCGATTCACCTTCTTATCCCTGTAATGTATCGTGTCTTCTTCAAGAAAGACTCCATCCTAATGTGAGGAAACGGTTTTTGACATTTGGTGATTCAAACTGGTAGGACTTGCAGTAATACTACTTTGATTTTCATTAGAATGATTATTGCTTCGGCAAAAGGGGTTCCTGTGTGTTGGAGTATATAACCGAGGAGATTCTTTCTCAAATGGACAGTTACATACTATGTTATTTCCCGTTAGCTAAACCTAACAAACTTTAATTTAACTGCTTGTTTCCGTTGCAGGAATGTTGCCTTCAGGAATTATCGTCGTCTACAAATTCAAAAACTCCTGCAACTTTTATTTCATCTCAAAATCGTGTAAAATCTATTCTCTGTAACGCTAAAAGCTTTACTTACACCCTTTGTGGCATTTTGTAAAAAATAACTAACTTAGCTTCTTATTCTTTCTCTCCTGTATTTCTGAAGACAACTGCCGGTTTATATACCTTCTTATAAAGCTGAACTTTTCACTCAAACCTTTGCCTTAATTCCATCGACTATGGTATTCCACCTCCTCCTCCAAATCTTTTATCCCTAAAGTTACAATTTCTTCCAAAGATGTTTTTGTTTTCACTGAGCTCAGCACCAAGAATGCTTACAGTCCTGAACTTGTATCATATTTTCCGACTTTCTACTTATACCTTTCCATTCTGCTGAAAACATTCCATTCAGCCAGTGTCAAAAAAGGGGACAATATTATTTATGAGTATTAAAATTTTAAGTAGTTTTCTTTAAAAACAAAACTAATAAAAGCATTGAATATAAACAAATGAAATTGTAAATTGTTGATTTGTTAAGAAGCAAATAAGCAAAATCATTTTGTATTTTATATTGCTTTACTGAAATAAAACTAATTGGGTATAACCAACAAAATATGTGTGCGAATTATCACAATACTATTTTCGTATGTATTTGTAATAATATAAATATAAATAATAATTAGTTTCTTTTCATAACATATACAAATTTACAAATCTTACAATGTGGTAAATTAAAAAAGTACAGATCTTCAAGAAGATTTTATTAATGCTCTTTATTGTTAACTAAGTAAAAGTTTTTATTATTTCGAGTCTAATTCTTTCATCATCAGGGTATTCTGAGCTAAGTTCTTCGTTTGGAATATAAAATACATTATTAAACTCTCTGAAATATTTCCAAACTTCAGAACTCCAAACAAGAAGAGGTTCCTCATCTAAAACTAAATTTTCTTGTGCTGCATAACATCTTGAACCATCTGATAATAAAATATTATAAAATGGCTGATCCCCTTTGTATATGAGTGATGAAAAATCTCTTCCCTTTTCCGTATCACTTAAAAAATCGTAATTCTGGAAAAGTTAATACAATTTATTAAATTGAATTCTGCTATTTAAGTTGCTATTGCATTCTTTTCTTTAGAAACTAGTCGAAAATATGAAGTTAAAAATATAAAAAAAATTTATGCAAGTTTTGAAAAAATTCAAAAAACTTTTATCCATCATACTCTAGCAAAAATGGAAAGCAAAGAAATAAATTAATTTTTGAAGACAAAAAAAATTTTTTTTTCTTAAAAAATTAATTCTTTACTACAATAATAATAGTAATGATAATAAATAACGATAAAAGTGAAGGTTCTGGGCTTTTCTGGTCAGGTTGGTGGATTGGTGATGGTAAGCTTCACACATTCGACTCCTCTGTAAGAACAAATGGTTTTCTAAATATATTTTGAATATACTGTATGAGCAGTATTACTATATAGCTTTCTTTAAAGGAAATATATATAAAACTCATATATATATATATATATATATATATATATATATATATATATATATATATATATATATATATATATATATATATATATTATATATATATATATATATATATATATATATATATATATAGAGTGAGGTTTCTAACTGTGCAATTTATAGTTGCAAATATTTTTCCTAAAACACCTTAAATAATATATATATAGGCCCTATCATACCAACTCAACATGTGTAAAAATGGTAAAGTTTTTAGAAAATAAGCTGCAACACTAAAACTGTATGCAACTAGAAATGGTCTATACAACCTCAGGACAGTATATTGGGATCAAGGAACTTAACAGATTTTATATTATTCCTATCAGGTTATTTTAGAAGCTTTAAAGCAAAATAATTAGGTAACTATAATTACTAAAATTATCATAACTCTCCTAAATACATATATGAAATTGGTAAACAAAATATAAAATTTAAGGCATTAACCATGAGTAACTTTAAAGTTTTAGTTCTTGAACAGAGTTTATTATTTTTATTGCGTGTCTGAACAAAATTAAGAGGTACTAACCAATAAATTTAATCTCACCTGGACAAATTCTGGTTTTCTTTCTTGAACATAAAAATCTTGAGATAGAATTCGGTTTTAGGTATCCCAAGCTTCCTTCGGACTGTAGATGAGGGCTGGCCGGTGGATTTTCTGTAAGTTCTTATTTATTGAACATCTAGGCTGTTAACAAAACAAATATTTCGGGGCAGTAAATGCTCTTCTGCATATCTACTACCTTAATTAGAAATTTTTTATATTCCTAGCCTATATCTGGTGCCTCTTATGCATCTATATGCTTTTGTTAGGCAAAAATTTGTGTATGCTTATAGCATTGGTACCTAGGTCTCAGAATCTTTTTTTTCTCTGCTATAGCATGAATGTTTTTGAGTGATGCCACTTTTTAGAGGAATTTTTCTGTGGACATTTTCAGTGCATTTGGGGAAGATCAAATGATTGGGGTTCTTTCTTTCTATCTAAATTAAAAATTATATAAAGATTTTTTTTTAATAAATTATAGTTTAAGAACTCTACTCTAGTTTTTTAAATTTCATATATGCTCTTACCAGAGCTATCTCCAATCTTTCAATAAATTTTAGTAAACAGGGAAATGTTAGATAATTTAATGATTTGTGAGAAACTGTGAGATGTAAAAATGATGACATAATACATTGACGACTAGGATATAAATAATGATTTAAAGTTCAATGAGAAAACTGGGAAATATCAAATGATGACTTAATATAAATAAGAAAACTAGTTTTCTGTACAGAAACAGAACATGAAATTCAATTTATATTTCAATGTATAATTTCAAAAATATTCTTTATAAAACAAATAGAATATATACCTCATCCCATCCTATAATGACGCCGTATTCTACCAAAACATTGTGACCCACTGAAATTCCTGTAGCAAATTTCACATTAATTCCTTTCATTCTCTTCTTCGGTTTAATCATTTTAGGTCCTTTCATTTAAATATCCAGAAGGTACTCAGCACGAGTACAAATACATCTGATATTCTCCACATTCATCCTCACTTGAGTGCTCATATTGAGTAGATTTTTACATATCTCAATGTCGGCTTCGAAGTGAATTTCATGTTTCAAACAATAGGCAAGTACAAAACTGTTAATAATTAAATCATTAACTTTATTATTTACCTAAATTATGCATCACTAATGTGAAAATGCAAAAAATGAAAATACTAGTTATAAACCGAATAAATGTTAAAAGTAATAATAATAATAATAATTATTATTATTATTATTTTCAGGATAACTTCAGAAAAAATGATAAAATTATCAATATTTTTTCATATAAATGGAAAATGGAATAAATCATTATTTTTCAATCCTTTTAATCTCCGTGAGCCACCGATTTGGGATTCAATTAAATCTAATTTTTTATTCTCAAAATATTTAATAAGATGGAAATCTTCCAGGCAATTCAGGTATTTTAAATGACAATAATAATAATAATAATGGTATTGATTATACAATATATATATTATATATATATATATATATATATATATATATATATATATATATATATATATATATATATATATATATATATATATATATATATATATATATATATATATATATATATATATATATATATATATATATATATATATATATATATATATATATTATATATATATCAGGTACCGCTAGTGACGTGGTTGCAGTTTTGTGCAACCACCACTATTTGCAATTAGATAGTGTGTAACTGTTATTTATTATTTAAAATTTTTTTAATAGGATTAAATATTTAATAAATTGTATCTTATCATAATGACACTCCAATGAAGAGTTATTTAATGTTTAAAAAAGTCGTACAATTTTGATTAGTTATTCCAAACGAAGAAAATAATATGTGGCTGCAAAAATTTTGCAAACGCATCCTTTGATATAACAGACCAGAAAATTGTGTGGGCACACTTGCCGTTCGAGCGTTTCTATTAGTACGATGTGTTTGCAAATGAAATGCAACCGACAGCTCAAACCTTCGTTTACAGTTCAAGAAACATTTTGAACGAAATTATAAGAGTATGCATACTTCAATTTTTGTCTTCACGGTTTAGAATATTTTTAAATATATTATTATTATACTTAATAATAATAATAATAATAATAATAATAATAATAATAATAATAATAATAATGATAATAATATTAATAATAATTATTATTATTATTATATTTTCTCATAAAATAGAGTTTAAAAAAATTTCGGGTGCTGGCTACGCCACCAAAATTCCCATTTAAGGAGGTACTCTCATTAGATATACAAGCCCTCCCCCTGACTTCTGATATTCCCTTAGAGACCAGAAAAGAGTAAGGGCTCACAGCAAATAATCTCACAAAAGAACGTGAGGTCGGACAAGTTGCCAGATTTTGCTACTTTCGACAGAATCTGGCACCTGTCAAAAGAGCTACCTATACTACTATCTATCCATTTCAAGACAACAACATAAAATTTTAAATAATAATGCTTGAGACTTCTTAATATCTAGCTTTCATAACAACCAAATTCGAAGAGATAGGCCATTAAACTTGCGAAATAATTCTCATTTAAACCCTCCTTTCTATCGATTAGAAAAAGCTAGGCAATCAGTGACCTATAAATCAGCAAAGCTTTTTAATGAACTACCGACAGAATTAAAATCCGAATTATCATTCAAAGTTTATACTCACTAAATCAAAAAGATTCATTTAAACCAGTACTAATTTTTTTTTTTTATCTCGATCAATGATATTATTATTACTATTATAAAACTTTATTATTATTATTATTATAAACATTATTATTATTATTATTATTATTATTATTATTATTATTATGTTTTCATTGTTAATATTAGAATAAGTTGCAGCAGTCCAATCACAATGATTTGTACTAATTATTACTATCATAACTATTATTATTATAATTATTATTATTACTGATATTTTTACACACAATGTTATTTTATGTATTATTACTTTTACCATTGTTAATTACACAGGCCTGCATTTTTTCACTTTTGCAAAATTGTCTTTAGTTTAACTGTTGAACTTTGTTTTTATTTTTTTATGTACTGAATCCAAATATGACAGCAGTTGTTCTCCACCACGTAAGGAATTTTCACAAAACGCAATGATAAGTCATGAAGAAAAAAAAGTTAATACATTTCAATAATGGTTTATTAAAAGGGTTTAAATTGAAACACAATTTTTTTTAAAAAAAATTTGAAATTAGATAGTTATATAAGGTGAAAAATGTTTAAAAGAAATATATGAAAGTGAAACTTACAAATTAATAGTAGGGGGCAAATTTAAAGTCGACCTTACTCAGCCGCATAGTAGCGTTTTCGCTGATTTTGAAAGCTTCTTTTCAGACTTTTCCTATTATTTGTTGCTACTTCAGTTTCTCGAAGCAAACCCCAGCATTAGTCCGCTATCATACTAGTATTCCAGCGACCCTGGTACCTCTCCACATCTTGGTGGAAGCGCTCGCCTTGCTCCTCGCTAACAACTCCTAGATTTTTGGGAAAGTAGTCCAAATGAGAATGAAGAAAGTGCAGCTTGAGGATCATCGAACACCACAGTTTTCTCAAATTTTGTAGCATATCTTCGATGATTTCCTTGAAATTTGGGTCTTTATTGTTCCCAAGGAACTTACTTACTACTTCCTTGAATGACTGCCATGCCACTTTTTCTTTTCAAACTATGGGTCTTCCATTAGTTTGAGAATATCAGGACCGACAAATACTCCCTCCTTAATTTTTGCCTCTGACAATACTGGGAATTTGTCACTTAGTATGTGAAACATTCCCCTTCCTTAAAGAGAGCTTTCACAAGCTGCTCATTATGCCAAGTTTGATGTGAAGTGGAGGCAGGAGTACGTCCTTTGGGTCCACAAGATTTTCCTTCACGACGTTCTTTATTCCAATTTCAAACCCAGATCTCCTCGTCCAATCCTTTTGTATCCAATGCTGGGCTCTGCTTCGACTGTTCCACTCACACAAGAAACAAAGTTATTTGATGTACCCTCCTTTCTGTCCTAGAAGCATGGAAAGCACTTTCAAATCTCCACATATAGTCCACTCATTGTCCTTGTATTTTAACTTCGACAAAATCATGCTCAAATTCTCGTAGCGTTCTTTCAAATAAACAGAATGAGCAACTGGTACTGAGGCAAACCTATTGCCATTATGGAGGAATGCCTTTAGAATTTGTTTCGACGAATCAATAAACAACCTCCACTCCTTCACATCATGATTTACATTGAACATACTTAACAGCCCAGTGATATCATTGCAGAATACTAGTTCATCTTCTTGAGAAAAGTATTGAAGAAAATCTCTTTCTCTTTTTCTATACCATGAAAATGATGTACCTGGTGCTAATAAATTTTTTTCCTTCAACCTTGAGCCTAACAATTCGGCTGACTCCTTCGGTAGATCTAAATCCCTGACAAGATCATTTAATTCTGGTTGTGTGAACAATTGAGGTTCGTTGTTATAACCACTAAACTCTTCACCAGAGCTGCTCCCTTCACAGTCAGTATCATAAAATGTCGCAATATCATCTAACGAACTTGGTGGAGTTGGTACAGGGACGTCAGGACCATGATCAACAGGACGCATTGCGGATGGAAGATTTGGATACGAAATTACTTTTTTTATTTTTCAAGTTATAACCATCAACATTGGTCAAGCAAAAATAACAATCATCAATATGATTTCGGGGCTTCCTCTAGATCATAGGCACTCCAAAACGAAAAAATTTCATCTTACCTTGAGATCACTGTCGAAGTTCTTCTATACAAATGCAGCAGACTGTGTGTGAAGCCCATGCCTTATCCTGATCACCCAGTTTCACACCGAAATATGCAAAATTAACCGTCTTAACGAATGTAGTAATGTTCCTTTTTAGTTTTTTCACTACATAATTACCGCAGATGTAACAATAACTGTTTGGGCTAGTGCGACAATGACGATTAGATATCATAATGTGAAGAAAGTGTTAGCTGAAATCGATCGCGATGAAAAAATCACATATATATCACAGGTTCTTGACCTTATTTAATATTTGTGGGTAACATTTACAAACAAGCAGTGCAAAGACAGCCTTGTAAATACAAGCAAGAGAAAATAACTTAGAAAATGATTACACGGGCATTTTGAAGAAAAACTTTACGTGATGGAGGAAATGGATGTGATTTTCGAAATTAGCACACCAAAATACTTGGAAATTAGAGCAACCATTGTGGTTCCCACACTGAGCTATTTATTATCCTTGAAATAAAGAACGCATACTTCAAAATTATTATTATTATTGTTATTTCTATAACTATTTTTTTATTGTTGTTTATTAATCTATGTATATATATATATATATATATATATATATATATATATATATATATATATATATATATATATATATATATATATATATATATATATATATATATATATATATATATATTATATATATATATATATATATATATATATATATATATATATATATATATATATATATATATATATATATATATATATATATATTATATATATATATATATATATATATATATATATATATATATATATATATATATATATATATATATATATATATATATATATATATATATATATATATATATATATATATATATATATATATATATATATATATATATATATATATATATATATATATATATATATATATATATATATATATATATATATATATATATATATATATATATATATATATATATATATATATATATATATATATATATATATATATATATATATATATATATATATATATATATATATATATATATATATATATATATATATATATATATATATATATATATATATATATATATATATATATATATATATATATATATATATATATATATATATATATATATATATATATATATATATATATATATATATATATATATATATATATATATATATATATATATATATATATATATATATATATATATATATATATATATATATATATATATATATATATATATATATATATATATATATATATATATATATATATATATATATTATATATATATATATATATATATATATATATATATATATATATATATATATATATATATATATATATATATATATATATATATATATATATATATATATATATATGCTGCCTACTTTGCCTATACTAAAAAACTTCTAAAATAAAAAATTTATATCATTCTAATTATTATGTTAAATAAAACAATTTCATTTCATTATTATTATATTTTTCTTATTATTAAGAAAATATTATATGATTTAATTATTATTAATTATTATTATTGGTTTATTAATATAGAATTAAATGTTTAAATTTCTATTGTATTAAATCTTGGAAAATCTTTGCAAAGCATCGAATAAGAATTCGAATAACTCATTCCCGACTATCAACTCCTGCTATATATATATATATATATATATATATATATATATATATATATATATATATATATATATATATATATATATATATATATATATATATATATATATATATATATATATATATATATATATATATATATATATATATATATATATATATATATATATATTAAACCTCTAAAATAATACCGCAATCTAAAATTTTCAGAAATGAAGAGTGATCAATAATTAATGCAATTATTTAAATTTGTTGGGGAAACTACCTTTCCAACAACATACCGGACTACTAGCAATCTTTAGTTGTAAGAAATATTTGAAAGCCGATTACTTTGTCGGGAATATAAAGGAAAATCTCACCCTGTTTACAACTATAATTACCTTCTTCATCACAAAAATTATAATCTATCACCCTCCTAAACTGGGAGCCATTTTCAATGAGATCTTTAACCAAAAAAAGGTTTTGAGTACAATCGTTATCGCTACCTTTCCTGAAGGAGGTTCCTTTGTATGTGGGCCCATACTCGCCAGTGCACAACTTGATGAAATGATCAGATTTTACTCTGTTAAACATTTCAATAATCAAGACGCGAGAAACGCTCTTCTCGTTACAGCAAATAGTAATAAATGTGTAGAAGTTCTTGCTGGTCGCACATTCTTTTAAATCGTGAAACTGAAAA
>SEYY01011710.1:0-14697 GCA_009176605.1 Armadillidium nasatum | reverse complement strand
TATGTGGCGTGTTGCGTGTATGCTTCAGCGCGGGCTTTACGCACTTCCTTTCGACTACGCTAAGTTTGACCACCAGCCCACTAGCGAGGAGATTCGTGCTATAGACGATAATCTCTATTACCTCGCGGATCAGGTCGTGGGTGAGGGGCTTCGCCCCGAAGTTGGCTGTGTGGTGTCCATCCTGCGGCGGATCCATGATCGCGCCACCTGCTGCTTGGCCTGGGGGGGGGGGTATTTATCCTGTCCGGGGTGGACTGATGAGTGGGTTCCGAGGAACATCATACGTTCGAACGGACTACAACGAATCTATGAGTCGTGAAGCTCTCTCGCTGACGCAGCGTGTCACGCGGCGTCAGGAATGGGAGCCCGATCTAACGTTTGTACGTGGCGATGACTCTTTAACTATTGCTGTAACTTACCTTCGCTGTCTCTGTCAACGTATTTCCTATCAGCTTCTCGGTGCTGAGGGAAATGACAAGAAGTTCGGCATTTATCGTGGGCGGTCTGAGTTTCTGCGGCTTGAGTGCGAAGGTGGGAAGTATTATGGCTATGCTTGCCGTTCCCAACTATCTTTACGTGGCGTATTGCCCCCAATTCATCGTCGCCCTCACCTGCACTCCATCACTTTGAGTGGCTAATTAACACACTTACTGTTCCCAAAATTGATTTTAGTGATACCGAAACTATGACGATAAACTCAGGTGCGGCTAATGCCGTTGAGTATCGTCTGGTTATGACTGGATCATCTTCTGTTAGTCTTCCTTGTTGGCTGTACACTCATGTTGGTTCTGGCATAGTATCCGCCACTGGGAAGTCTGGTACTCCAATCAATATCGAAAAACTGATGGCGTTTATTCATGGGCCGGACCCAAAAAACGTATCTGGACAGGCACCTTCCGAGAAAACTACAGATGGGCCAAGTCCCGCTGGTCAGATTGCGGAGAAAACAGTTCCACAGACATCAGATCTGACATCGACAGAGGCTGGCGCATCACAGGGAGAGGCCACAGTGTCGGAGGTTACCCCACCGACGCCGGAGGTGTCTGCGACTTAGTTGGATGTGGCCAGTGTGACTATGAAATATGGATAGGGTACGCTGTTTTGCGCTTGCGTCAGTTTGACCCAAAACTGACAGTATTAACCCGTATCTTGGGAGACTAATGTGGGGCGTAAACTGGGGTATTCTGTCCCCTTTCTTCTGGTAGCGTATGGTCTCTGTGACAGTTTTGGAGCTGACAACCTTCCTGACTGTCTTCGCGAACTTTTCACCGCGAATACCTCCTTGTTGCCAGACAAATGGAAGTCTCACTGTGACAGGGACCTCTTAATTTCACTTATTCGTAAATCTCTTGATGTTCCTTCGGTTTCTCTTTCTTCTGCTTCGCGGTCTGAGTTCTGTGACGAGGAGAGCTGGTTATCTTTATGTCCTCCTCGCACCAAGGCTGACGTAATGTGCGCAATATGGACATTATTCTTTTCTGTGACCTACATTTCAATTGGGAAGTTTACCCAGGTAGTAAAATTCTTTCTGTTATTAAGCTTCTCGACTACATTTTCGCTGGCAATTTTCTGTTAGCGTGTGTCATTTTCAAGCCCTATCGCTGGTTTGAGTTCTGGGACTCATGCGGTATTTGGGCTGGCACTCCTGCACAAATCCGTGACAACCTAAAGGTCGCTAGCGATATTGTGAAAAAGGAGTGTCGCGGCGTTAAGAATTCATGGCGCACTATTTTCTACGAAAATAACGTAATATACGGTGCTTTGCAGCCTCCTGTCCCAGGATTTGACCCGGTTGAGCAAACCCGCGAGCTTAGTCACGGTGGTGGTGATCCCCATGGACTAACTGATTCGGCGGGCTCTGTCTCTCTTGAGGACCAAGAGCATATTCTTGCTAATATACGGGCAAAGCGTTTTGAATCGAATAACCTGCGGCCTAGCAAATATATCGATGAGTCATTTTTGACTTTTATTCGCGCAGGTCGTTGGGAACGTGCCGGGTCTAGTAGTGTAGGCAAAGTTGAAATTTCCTTCCTGGCTGACGGCAAACAAACGCGCCGGCGTTTCAAGAGCCGTAAAAACTTCTTGCTTGATTTATATACAGCAGAGACACTCTACTACCGCTGTCTAAATATGACTGAGCAGGCTAACACTGCCTTAATTAAGAGCGAACTGGGTAAAATTCGCATAGCAGTAGCCAGCCCAGTTGAACACTATCTCATGTACTCCTGGCTTTTTAAGCAAGACGGGGTCATTTTATACCGCGCGTGCTGGTAACACGCTTGAGGAGACTCCAGTTCAGGAGGGCTCTCGTATGTGGCGTGTTGCGTGTATGCTTCAGCGCGGGCTTTACGCACTTCCTTTCGACTACGCTAAGTTTGACCACCAACCCACTAGCGAGGAGATTCGTGCTATAGACGATAATCTCTTTTACTTCGCGGATCAGGTCGTGGGTGAGGGGCTTCGCCCCGAAGTTGGCTGTGTGGTGTCCATCCTGCGGCGGATCCATGATCGCGCCACCTGCTGCTTGGCCTGGGGGGGGGGTATTTATCCTGTCCGGGGTGGACTGATGAGTGGGTTCCGAGGAACATCATACGTTCGAACGGACTACAACGAATCTATGAGTCGTGAAGCTCTCTCGCTGACGCAGCGTGTCACGCGGCGTCAGGAATGGGAGCCCGATCTAACGTTTGTACGTGGCGATGACTCTTTAACTATTGCTGTAACTTACCTTCGCTGTCTCTGTCAACGTATTTCCTATCAGCTTCTCGGTGCTGAGGGAAATGACAAGAAGTTCGGCATTTATCGTGGGCGGTCTGAGTTTCTGCCGCTTGAGTGCCTATGCTTGCCGTTCCCAACTATCTTTACGTGGCGTATTGCCCCCAATTCATCGTCGCCCTCACCTGCACTCCATCACTTTGAGTGGCTAATTAACACACTTACTGTTCCCAAAATTGATTGGAGTGATACCGAAACTATGACGATAAACTCAGGTGCGGCTAATGCCGTTGAGTATCGTCTGGTTATGACTGGATCATCTTCTGTTAGTCTTCCTTGTTGGCTGTACACTCATGTTGGTTCTGGCATAGTATCCGCCACTGGGAAGTCTGGTACTCCAATCAATATCGAAAAACTGATGGCGTTTATTCATGGGCCGGACCCAAAAAACGTATCTGGACAGGCACCTTCCGAGAAAACTACAGATGGGCCAAGTCCCGCTGGTCAGATTGCGGAGAAAACAGTTCCACAGACATCAGATCTGACATCGACAGAGGCTGGCGCATCACAGGGAGAGGCCACAGTGTCGGAGGTTACCCCACCGACGCCGGAGGTGTCTGCGACTTAGTTGGATGTGGCCAGTGTGACTATGAAATATGGATAGGGTACGCTGTTTTGCGCTTGCGTCAGTTTGACCCAAAACTGACAGTATTAACCCGTATCTTGGGAGACTAATGTGGGGCGTAAACTGGGGTATTCTGTCCCCTTTCTTCTGGTAGCGTATGGTCTCTGTGACAGTTTTGGAGCTGACAACCTTCCTGACTGTCTTCGCGAACTTTTCACCGCGAATACCTCCTTGTTGCCAGACAAATGGAAGTCTCACTGTGACAGGGACCTCTTAATTTCACTTATTCGTAAATCTCTTGATGTTCCTTCGGTTTCTCTTTCTTCTGCTTCGCGGTCTGAGTTCTGTGACGAGGAGAGCTGGTTATCTTTATGTCCTCCTCGCACCAAGGCTGACGTAATGTGCGCAATATGGACATTATTCTTTTCTGTGACCTACATTTCAATTGGGAAGTTTACCCAGGTAGTAAAATTCTTTCTGTTATTAAGCTTCTCGACTACATTTTCGCTGGCAATTTTCTGTTAGCGTGTGTCATTTTCAAGCCCTATCGCTGGTTTGAGTTCTGGGACTCATGCGGTATTTGGGCTGGCACTCCTGCACAAATCCGTGACAACCTAAAGGTCGCTAGCGATATTGTGAAAAAGGAGTGTCGCGGCGTTAAGAATTCATGGCGCACTATTTTCTACGAAAATAACGTAATATACGGTGCTTTGCAGCCTCCTGTCCCAGGATTTGACCCGGTTGAGCAAACCCGCGAGCTTAGTCACGGTGGTGGTGATCCCCATGGACTAACTGATTCGGCGGGCTCTGTCTCTCTTGAGGACCAAGGAGCATATTCTTGCTAATATACGGGCAAAGCGTTTTGAATCGAATAACCTGCGGCCTAGCAAATATATCGATGAGTCATTTTTGACTTTTATTCGCGCAGGTCGTTGGGAACGTGCCGGGTCTAGTAGTGTCGGCAAAGTTGAAATTTCCTTCCTGGCTGACGGCAAACAAACGCGCCGGCGTTTCAAGAGCCGTAAAAACTTCTTGCTTGATTTATATACAGCAGAGACACTCTACTACCGCTGTCTAAATATGACTGAGCAGGCTAACACTGCCTTAATTAAGAGCGAACTGGGTAAAATTCGCATAGCAGTAGCCAGCCCAGTTGAACACTATCTCATGTACTCCTGGCTTTTTAAGCAAGACGGGGTCATTTTATACCGCGCGTGCTGGTAACACGCTTGAGGAGACTCCAGTTCAGGAGGGCTCTCGTATGTGGCGTGTTGCGTGTATGCTTCAGCGCGGGCTTTACGCACTTCCTTTCGACTACGCTAAGTTTGACCACCAGCCCACTAGCGAGGAGATTCGTGCTATAGACGATAATCTCTATTACCTCGCGGATCAGGTCGTGGGTGAGGGGCTTCGCCCCGAAGTTGGCTGTGTGGTGTCCATCCTGCGGCGGATCCATGATCGCGCCACCTGCTGCTTGGCCTGGGGGGGGGTGGTATTTATCCTGTCCGGGGTGGACTGATGAGTGGGTTCCGCGGTACATCATACGTTCGAACGGACTACAACGAATCTATGAGTCGTGAAGCTCTCTCGCTGACGCAGCGTGTCACGCGGCGTCAGGAATGGGAGCCCGATCTAACGTTTGTACGTGGCGATGACTCTTTAACTATTGCTGTAACTTACCTTCGCTGTCTCTGTCAACGTATTTCCTATCAGCTTCTCGGTGCTGAGGGAAATGACAAGAAGTTCGGCATTTATCGTGGGCGGTCTGAGTTTCTGCGGCTTGAGTGCGAAGGTGGGAAGTATTATGGCTATGCTTGCCGTTCTATACCTAACATTCTTCAGCGTAAGCCGTGGAACGCGTTGCCCTGGACGGACGAGGGTTCAATGACGGGCGTTGTCTCGGCTATTGGGACGCTCGTTCGCCGTGCTCCATTGAGCGCCGATATACTGTCTGATCTACGTTTTCATCTTGTCTCCCGTCATTGTGAAAATACGGGAGTAAGTTTCCTTATGGCCCAGACTCCCTGCTCGCTCGGTGGTCTGGGTCTTATTCCTAAGGTAAGCCTCGATTTCGAGGCTAATGTAATGACTCTTTTAACGGAGAGAACATTATGTGCGCGAGCTATCTATTTTCCAAACTCCTAAACCATTTGCGCTGTCTCTCTTTTTAATGAAAGTAGCAAGGAACCCTCATTAATCCTTATTGACCTTTTTCAAACATGGTACACGACATTCTTGACTTCTTAAACGTCTTTCAAAATGTGCTTTTCCACTTTTACGACGACAAGTCATTCTTCCTGGAAACTTCTAACTTCTTGCATCTGTTCAATCTCCAAATGCAGCCAGCCTGCTGCCATGCTAAAATGGCATCCTTTTTGACACTCAGGGATTCATAGCTAGTCAGTCAAGTTTATACAGGTCGATCCGAAACGAGGGATGCCGTTGAAGTTGGCACCTTTTCTCTGATCATAACCTTGCAAACTTTTTTTTTTCCATCAATACTTCGGACCTCACGGCGGAATTTATCGATGTTTTAATAGCCCTCTCAGGGATTTTAATCTTTGATCCGGACCAAGCATTTGTTATTTCTTCTGACTCACACAGTGCCCTTCAAGCTCTACTGGATTCTCATGCAAATAAATATATTTAGTTTTCAGCCCCTTGGACCTTCCTCACTGGAAGGGCCACACTGCCTTTAAGAAACCTATATATATATATATATATATATATATATATATATATATATATATATATATATATATATATATATATATATATATATATATATGAGATTTGGATGTGTTTCCAAATCATAAAAAAATAATTTCTTTTTCAGCTGATAATTTACACTTAGACAACATTCAAAACAATACTACGCACGTAGAGTTAAATTGTACGATAACTAAATCATTTTAATTCTTACGCCTGGCACGTGTCTTCAAGAATATACTACAAAATATGGAATAAGCAAAGCCATAATGGAACTCTTAAATATGCAAATCCTTAAGAGTGGTAAAATTTTTCTTAAATTTTATTATTAATTATTTGTTGGATTCTTTCCCATACCTAGGTCGCCGACAATGACATGATGAGAATGACAAGATGCCGAACGGGCATCCTCCTCTTACATTAGCAGCTCTAACTATATCTCACCTGTCTTTCAACAGGGTTTGGACTGGTGATTAGCGAGGAGATAGGCTGAAAAAATAAAACCTACCATTGGCGAGTGGTCATCCTGTCACAGGCGCAACCGTTAACAGGAAGTCGTCCTTGCACGTTTCTACAATGACCACTCCATCCTTACGCATAGCTGATACATGTCTCGAGGCATATCCTTCCTACCATGAGTTTTGCCATCAACAGAGAAATGAGTTCAGCACATCCTTTTTATTAATAGCGAACAATTCAACTTTATTCGTCGTTGACACTACATTTAGGCTTATTCCACCCTATTGTTAAATTGTCCTTCAACATTAGTTCATTATATAATACTGAAGAAGGATTTTTTATTTTATATATTTATATATATATATATATATATATATATATATATATATATATATATATATATATATATTATATATATATATATATATATATATATATATATATATATAATTAATAAGTTTTTTTTTTTTTTTTTTTTTTTTAATTTTTTTTTTATTTAGTTAAAATTATTTTTCAAATTATGTTTAATATAATAAAAAAAAAATAAAAAAAAAATTACTAATTTAAAAAAAAAATTTTTTCGTATATTTTTCGTAAATTTTTCTAGAAACTTTTCAGATATTTTACTCTGTTAAAGGAGAAAAATTAAAATTTTGAAAAAATTATTTTATAAAAATCTTTTCTATAATAGTAACAAAAAAAATATTTTTCGCTGTTTTTATTTATTTACTTTTCCTTTTTAGAAAAATAAATAAAAATAAATTTAGTATTAAGAATAAAAAATTATAAAATTAAAAATTTTTTTAAGCATAAATATTCGGACAATTTTTTTCCGAATACCAGGAAGATGTTCGATATCCGAAAACTACGAATACCACTACTGAGAGTAATTGGCAGATCTTATATATATTATATATATATATATATTATATATATATATATATATATATATATATATATATATATATATATATATATATATATATATATATATTTTTTAGCCCCTTGGACCTTCCTCACTGGAAGGGCCACACTGCCTTTAAGAAACCTTTATATATATATATATATATATATATATATATATATATATATATATATATATATATATATATATATATATATATATATATATATATATATATATATGGTCAGACTTCAGATTAGACATGACTTTTTAAAAAAAAACTACGAAACGTAGTGAAAAATAAATTACATTTTTAGAATCCTTGTCGAATTTTAGTTAGGAAAAGTGTAAAATATTTGCAAAAAAATTTTTAAAAAAAAATAAAAAATGGTTTTGTACGACAACTGATGACGTAACAAACAACAACTGATGAGGTAAACAAATTTGGTGTTATGACTATCAAATATGTCGAAGGGGGGCTCTGCCCCCCGTACCCCCCGACCCGTGAGTGATGATGATACTGTAGACTACTTTTTCTGTAGACGATTTGGGGGTATTTTCCATTTTTTCCAATTTCGAGAAAATTGAAAAAAAACGTACCTTGCCAGGCGTACGATGCTCTCCACAGATAAAAATAAGTAAACTTTACTTATGTAAACTTTATTACTATAAGGATTTTTTTTAATTTCCCAATTTTTCCTAACTAAAATTCGACAAGGATTCTAAAAATGTAATTTATTTTTCACTACGTTTCGTAATTTTTTTAAAAAAGTCATGTCTAATCTGGAGTCTGGCCTATATGGTCATATATATATATATATATATATATATATATATATATATATATATATATATATATATATATATATATATATATATATATATATATATATATATATATATATATATATATATATATATATATATAAGGATTTGGATGTTTCCAAATCATAAAATAATTTCTTTTTTAGCTGATAATTACACTTAGACAACATTCAAAACAATACTACGCACGCATAACGTTATATTGTACGATAACTAAATCACTTTAATTCTTACGCCTGGCACGTGTTTTCAAGAATATACTACAAAATATGGAATGAGCAAAGCCATAATGGAACTCTTAAATATGCAAATCCTTAAGAGTGGTAAAATTTTTCTTAAATTTTATTATTAATTATTTGTTGGATTCTTTCCCATACCTGGGTCGCCGACAATGACATGATGAGAATGACAAGATGCCGAACGGGCATCATCCTCTTACATTAGCAGCTCTAACTATATCTCACCTGTATTTCAACAGGGTTTGGACTAGTGATTAGCGAGAAGATAGGCTGAAAAAATAAAACCTACCATTGGCGAATGGTCATCCTGTCAAAGGCACAACCGTTAACAGAAAGTCGTACTTGCACGTTTCTACAATGACCACTCCATCCATACGCATAGCAGATACATGTCTCGAGGTATATCCTTCCTACCGTCAGTTTTGCCATCATCAGAACATCCTGGTTAATAGCGAACAATTCCACTTTATTCGTCGTTGACACTCTAGAACATTTAGGCTTATCCCACCCTATTGTTAAATCGTCCTTCTTCAACATTAGTTCATTATGTAATAGTGAAGAAGGATTATATATATATATATATATATATATATATATATATATATATATATATATATATATATATATATATATATATATATATATATATATATATATATATATATATATATATATATATCAGAGGGTGGGCGCGCAAATTTTAAAATTTAGAGCGCAAACTCAAAAGCGCAAATTTTAAAAATTTTGTCCGCAAATGCAAAAGCGCACATTTTTTCAAAAATTTAGTCCGCAAATGCAAAAGCGCATATGTCCGCAAATAAAAAAAATTTTTTAAAGCGCAAATTTTGAAGCAAAAAAAAAAAAAAAAAAAAAAAAATTTAGCGCTAGGATGTAAAGATGAATTATTTTTAAATTTTATTTGATAAATGCAAATATATAACAAAAAATGAGAAAGAATTTATTATTATTTATTCAGCCATCTATGATCTCTTCCTCCTCGTAGCTCTCCTCTTGCAATCTGAAAAGGGTCATATTCCCTTTCATGAAAATAAATTTTTCAAAATTGCTGGATGTAATGGCTGCCCTCTTTGGTCTTAGAATGTCAGAGCCTTGACTAAACAACTTCTCCACGGCCCCTGAGCTGGGTAATGGGGTATTATACTTCATAAACAAGTCCACCCAGACCTCTTGGTATTCACATGGAAAAAGGTTCCTAGTGAGAGGGGTATTGTGGTGAACATTTACTGCATCCCAGCTATCCAAGGTTTGCCGCAACTTCTCCTCCAGAGGTGTCTGCTAGATATATGGGGCCTTCAGTTTCTGAAAAATTTAGAAATGGTATCAAGAACTCAAATCTTTTTAAGTTTCATTTGAACATTATGTCAGTGTATTATGAATATATATATATATATATATATATATATATATATATATATATATATATATATATATATATATATATATATATATATATATATCATCATCATCACCTTCCAAACCGGTAGGCTGGACGCCTGTCGGGTGCTACTCCTCCAAAATCTTCTCCACGCATTTCTGTCCTCAAACATTCGGTTGTCTTCCACCTTTTCCAGTGTCTTTTTCCTTCGTTGTATGGCTTCTTCTACCGCCTCCATCCATCTCTTCCTTGGTCTTCCCGCCGGTCTCCTTCCTTCTGGTCTCCATTCCAGCATCTCTCTCAGTCTCTCTCCCTCCCCCATTCTCTTCACGTGACCAAACCATCTCAGCTGGTTTCTTTCTATGCATTCAAAAATTGATTCCACCCCAAGTTTCTCTCTCACCAGTTCACTCCTCATTCTATCTCTCAGTGATATATATATATATATATATATATATATATATATATATATATATATATATATATATATATATATATATATATATATATATATATATAGGTTAAGAGATGCTTAAAGATTGTTCTAAATTATAAAAATAGCTCACCTTAAATGGGTCCATTTCAGATTCATTCCCATCACCTTCAGTGCCTTGATGTGGAGGAGTAAAATTCGATGCAATATTACACTTTATTTCCTCCAATATCCTAGTCTTAACAGCTGGATACTTCCCCTCATTTAACCTATGTGCCACTCCGATTTTCAAGTGAGGGTGCAGAGCTGTTGCCATAAGTAAATCACAATCATCAAAAATCCTGCTGAACCTCGGTTCAAATCCCTTTTCTTTCCCTTTGTTTGGCTTTGGCTGCTTTAGTAAGTAGTTGACTAAGCTTTTGGCATAGTTAAGTTTTTTCACCTCTCGTTGCAATTCCACGTGATTGTCCTTGAGGAGGAAGAGGTTAGGCAATAGAACCCCCGAGTACGCATTCTTCTCATCATGCAACATATGCAGCCTAACAGCAAATAGGCGTAATTATTTCGATGTACTCGGCAATTACCTCCTTGTCAGTTTTATTAAATATTGGAAGACAAGGCTTTTGTTCCATACAAATAAACCAATAAACAAAATAGTCAATAAACCATATATATATATATATATATATATATATATATATATATATATATATATATATATATATATATATATATATATATATATATATATATATATATATATATATATATAAACAATATCTTTTATTATCGAGGACAATTTGATATTTCTTAAATATCGATATTTTTTTTTTTATATGTCGGCATTCCTAGTTTAAGTATTAACTTTTAATTAGCAGAAAGAGTAATAAAATTTGGCTGATTAAATAAGAAACTGAAATATAAGCCCAAAATTGTTTTTTATTAAGAAAAATGATGAAGCGCAAATATTTTTTTAAGCGCAAATTTGCGCTTTTGCGCTCTTAAAAAGTTGTTAAGCGCAAAATGCAAAAGCGCACATTTTCGAAATTTAGCGCAAAACGCAAAAGCGCAAAAAAAAAATTTAAAGCGCAAATTGCGCTTTTGCGCTTCATTTTGCGCTTATGCCCACCTCTGATATATATATATATATATATATATATATATATATATATATATATATATATATATATATATATATATATATATATATATATATATATATATATATATATATATATATTAAAAAGTTTATTTCTTAAGTTTGTAGTTTTGCGTAATAATTATATTATATTACTTTTTTTTGCCAGTTGAGTGGAACTAATTTTTCAAATTATGTTTAAATAAAAAAAAAATAACTAATTAAAAATTATAAAAAAAATATTTTCGTATATTTTTCGTAA
Organism: Armadillidium nasatum; assembly: GCA_009176605.1. Classification (NCBI taxonomy): domain Eukaryota; kingdom Metazoa; phylum Arthropoda; class Malacostraca; order Isopoda; family Armadillidiidae; genus Armadillidium; species Armadillidium nasatum. The sequence continues at coordinate 2,992 of SEYY01011710.1, read as the reverse complement.
ATTTTTCTAGAAACTTTTCAGATATTTTACTTTGTTAAAGGAGAAAAATTAAACTTTTGATAAAAATTACTTTTTAAAATGAATTTCTTTTCTATAATTGTAAGTTAAAAAAAATTTTTTTCGCTGTTTTTATTTATTTACTTTTTCTTTTTAGAAAAATGAATAATTTAGTATTAAGAATAAAAAATTATAAAATTAAATTTTTTTTTATGCATGTTAAATATTCGGACAATTTTTTAACGAATACTAGGAAGATGTTCGATATCCGAAAACTTCGAATACCAATACCAAGTAAATGGCAGATCTATTATATATATATATATATATATATATATATATATATATATATATATATATATATATATATATATATATATATATATATATATATATATATATATATATATATATATATATATATATATATATATATATATCACTGCAAAAGACGAATGAAATCTATGGGTTTGAGGTCAAAACGGAATTTCCCCAAATCGACAGGTTAAAATTCCGACATGCCATTAATAAAATTTTGTCACTCGCCCCAAACACTGACAACTTGTTTTGGTAGGGACAAAAGGCAGACATTTTTTTTACAACTAATCGACGCAATAAAACTATAGATATATATATCATCACCACTCACGAGTCGGGGAATACGGGGGTAGAGCTCCCGTAAACAAATGTTCGTGCGCCATTCATTTACTATAATATATTAAAAACTAAAATATTTATAATAAAAAAATAGGCTTACATTTAGAAATAAAAAATTAAAAAATACGACGTTGGTCAAACAGTCTGCATAATTTTTTTTTTTAGCGTATGTCCAAATCCGGGATTACCCCAAACGGTCGAAAATTCATTAAGAAAATTTTTTCACTTGTCCAAAACGTCGAACACTTTTATAACTTGTCCAAATCGTCGAAGCATTAAATCGATATCGATTAATCGAAAGATATATATCACTCACGGGTCGGGGGTACGGGGCATTGCCCCATGTAAACAAATGTTCGTGTGCCATGCATCTAAAATTTATTAAAAACTAAAATATATTCATAATTGTTATAATAAAATAAAAAAAATAGGTTTACATAATGATTGTAACGATACAAAAAAAATATGATGTTCGTCAAGCAGTTCACACATTTTTTTTCACATGCGGCCAAAGCGTCGACACTTTGATGATAAAATATATATTTGATGACATTGATGATAAAATATATATTTTTTTCAGAAGTGTCGACCCGTTTATTTGTCCACTATTTTCACTGTCGACGTTTTGGGTATAGTGACGCCAAATCCTAGACACTTCAAACGGAAAAGAAAAGTGACATTTTTTTTCAGAAGTGTCGGCCTTTTGACCTGTCGACGTTTTGGGTATAGCTTCGGTCAAAATATATATATATATATATATATATATATATATATATATATATATATATATATATATATATATATATATATATATATATATATATATATATATATATATATATATATATATATATATATATATATATCTCTTCTTCTAGACCTCACCTCTTATTCTTGACCGAAACTCAGATGTTTGAGCGTTCTGATAGCAAACCCTATTCTGTTTCCTCCTACTGCCTCTATCCTCAATTTTCAGCCAAAGGCGGTTGTTGTGCATATGTGCGCAACGATGTCGTTTGTTCTCGTGTCTCTAATTTGGAGTCTTCTGAATTTTCCACCTTATGGCTTAGGCTCTCTTGCCACTCTACGACTAAATTCATTTGTTCAGTTTATTTATCTCCTAATTCTACTGACTATGCTAAATTCTTCGACTATTTAAACTCCAAAATAGAGCACATTCTTTCTTCTTCTCCTTTCTCTTAAATCATCATATTAGGTGATTTCAATGTTCACCACCGCCAATGGCTTTCTTCTAGTTCTCATGATACAGCCGGTGAACGTGCCTTCCATTTCGCTATCCAAAACGACCTTGAGCAGTTGGTGCAGCTCCCTACTCGTATCCCTGATCGTCTTGGAGATGAACCCAACGTTCTAGACCTTTTCCTAACTTCTAATCCTTCTCCTTATACTGTTAAACTCTTTCCTCCTCTGGGTTCCTCCGATCATCTTCTTATCTCTGTATCCTCTTCTATCTCTTCAAGTCTTCCGCAGGAAAGACCCCCTTCTATGGAAAGGAAACGCTTGTGGCACTTCGGTGCCGCAAGCTGGTCGGACTTGCGGTCGTACTTCTTTGATTTCCCGTGGAATGATTATTGCTTCCGTGGGAGGGGTCCCTCGGAGTGTGCAGAACGCATTACCGAGGTGATTCTCTCTGGCATGGAGGCATACATTCCATTTTCTTTCCCTTCTACTAAACCTAACAAACCTTGGTTTAACTCTGCTTGTTCTCGTGCTATCCGCCGCAGGGATGCTGCCTTCAGGGATTACCGTCGTCTTCAAACTCCTGAAACTCACGCTACTTATATTTCATCCCGGAATCGTGCAAAATCTATTCTTCGTAACACTAAAAACTCCTTTCTCCGTAAAAAATGCAATAATCTTTCTGGTTCCTCTTCCTCACGTTCTTTCTGGCATTTTGCAAAAAATGTCAACTCTAACTTTGCTTCTTCCTCTTTCCCTCCTTTAAAATCTTCCGACGGCACAACTGCTGTTTTACCTTCTTCTAAAGCTGAACTCTTTGCTCAAACTTTTGCCTCTAATTCAACCTTAGACGATCCCGGAGCTATTCCTCCTCCTTCAACCCCCTCTAACTCAATTATGCCTAAAATTAGAATTTCTTCTAAAGATGTCATTTCTGCTCTCTCTGAGCTTAATACTAAGAAGGCGTACGGTCCTGATGGTATTCCTCCTGTGGTTCTCAAAACTTGTGCTTCCGAGCTTGCACCCTGCCTCGGTAAACTATTTCGTCTTTGTCTATCTACTTCAACCTTCCCTTCTTGCTGGAAACGTGCGCTCATTCAACCTGTGCCGAAGAAGGGGGACCCTCTCAACCCTCCAA
>SEYY01011709.1:5000-12500 GCA_009176605.1 Armadillidium nasatum | reverse complement strand
AACCAACCATAAGTTACATTTAGTGCAGTGAAAGACAATTGGATTCGAAAGACCAAAGCTAAAACAGAGAAAAAGAGCCGAAGTAGACTCTCAAGAATTGGAAAAACGGAGAAGAAAGCGACCAAGCAATAAGCGATAAGAAGCAGATTCATTCTTGAAGATTTTCTGTCGAGACAAGACCCTGCGCTTGAGAAAAGCAAAGCAGTCTGGAAAAGTCGAATTGGAGATTCCTTTCGGAAAAGAAAATTATTTCCTGTGACGTAGAATCAAAGGAAATTGTATTTTCAGAGCAGACTATTGTATCTTCGTAATAAATAATAGAGAAATTCTTTTTTTTCAAAAGAGATAATTATACGAAACCTTTTGTATAATAATAAGAAACTAAGTTTCTTTTTAATAAAGAGATATGCAGAGAAATTTGTTCTCCAATTAAAAAGAGGGAGTTAAATCGAATGTGATCACTGGTAGAAATAATTAAAAGACAGTGAATAGTGTCTCTTGAATAGATAATTAACATTTAAAAATTTAATATATTATATATATATAATATATATATATATATATATATATATATATATATATATATATATATATATATATATATATATATATATATATATATATATATATATATATATATATATATATATATATATATATATATATATATATATATATATATATATATTAAATGTTGGTGCTCCTCTTGAGCTTAATCTTTATAGCAAATAATATGACGAAAAATAAGCATGGCATCAAGTTAAGGTGGAGTTAGACGTATTATTGATCAATATTTAATAACTATAAACAATTTTTTTATAACATTATTCTCTACGTTTCGATTTGACTTAAATCATTTTCAAGAGTATATAGCTGTGAAAAAGAAAGAACAATTAATTACATTAGTGATTTAAACTGCATTAAAATTAACATTATAAATGAAATACATAAATAAACTAAATAAATCAATACACCATAAATTAAAACAAGACAAGAAGGAACAGCTATTACATAGTTACTATGGAGGAGAGATTGTATAAATTACACCAAAATTATGTAAACTGGATAAGTAGTTGGTTGTATGAATTTCTACAAAGATATGTTAAATTACAGTAAATAAGCATATGAAATCCAAATTTGATTGGTGCTGACAATTTAATGGAACAACTATGTAGTAAGTGTTAATGCTTACGGATCAAGAGCCAAATAACAAATAATTCATACAATTACTATCACACACACACAAGAGGTGCAAAGGCACCTCTGAAAACCAAAAATAAAATATATATATTATATATATAAGGTAATAAAAACACACATAAGACACCATGCACATCAAATGAAATTTATTGTCAAACTCATTCAAAATATGAAAAGGAGGCATATTATACATCTGGCATGATAGAATAGGACACAAAATAGTATATTTCTAGCTAACCGATATGTAATGAATAAAAGATTTATTCTGTAAAAATTTTTTTTTGTAGAAAGGTTATAAGCAAAAGAACCAACAATTTGAATTATGTCGTAGCTAGAATATAGGAATAATAGAATTAGAGACCAGCGATATAGAGAGGAGTGGTGGTTAGATTATGATTTAAGTCTGGTTTTTGTTTAAGAATGTATAGAGATTCCAGTATGCGTAACGACGTTGGATCAGGGCTGGTGTCTAGAACATTGAAGGGTTTGGGGAGAGGAAAGGTGTTGCATGATTGTGTGTGAATACGTATGTTAGAAAAAGATGGAGTAGAAAGAGGAAGAGAGGTGTGGTGAGAGATGTCCTGGTGTTCACAAATCCGAGATCTCAAAAGTCTGGTGGTAGATCCTATGTAGCCCTTGCTACACAAGGGACAAGAGTACTTATATACCACCGAGGCTATGAGAGGAAAGGGCAATGACGGTTTGTAATGGAAAAGAGAAGAGATTTTGAAAGACGTACTGTATGTGAATCGAAAGTCTATATGTGGGAAATGTAATGACAGAATCTTTCGTATTTTACGTGTCATGGCTGTGGTGGTAGAATTGAGATAAGGAAAGCTGATGTAAATGGTTTTTTTAGGAGGCTAGTAATGTGGGGAATGTGGGACGATATTTGTTGTTAAGAAAATGAAAGATATATTGTGATACTATATTAGGTGGATAGTTATGTGCGAGAAATAAATCCTGAAGAAATTGATATATATATATATATATATATATATATAAGTATATATATATATATATATATATATATATATATATATATATATATATATATATATATATATATATATATATATATATATATATATATATATATATATATATATATATATATATATATATATATATATTATATATATATATATATATATATATATATATATATATATATATATATATATATATATATATTATATATATATATATATATATATATATATATATATATATATATATATATATATATATATATATATATATATATATATATATATATAATACAAGAGATGCTTAAAGTTTGTTCCAAATTATAAATATAACACCTTAAATGGGCCCATTTCAGACTCAGTCCCGTCACCTTCAGTGCCTTGATGTGGAGGGGTAAAATTCGATTAAATATTACACTTTATTTCCTCCAATATCCTCATTTTGACAGCTGGATACTTCCCCTGATTTAACCTACGCACCAATCCGAGTTTCAAGTGAAGGTGCTGGTCTGTTGCTATAAGCAAATCAAAATCTTCAAAGATACTGCTGAACCTCAGTTCAAAGCCCTTTTCTTTCCCTTTGTTTGGCTTTGGTTGCTTTAGCAAGTAGTTGACTAAGTTTTTGGCATAGTTAAATTTTTGCACCTCTCGTTGCATTTCCACAAGATTGTTCTTGAGGAGGAAGAGGTTAGGCAATAGAACTTCCCCGCACGCATTCTTCTCATCCTGCAACATATCCAGTCTAACAGCAATAGGCGTCATTATTTCGATGTACTCAGCAATTACCTCTTTATCAGTTTTATTAAATACTGGAAGACAAGGCTTTTTCCATACAAATGTTGTTGATTTGTGTTATGCTACCATCAAGGTTCTTAAGAAGGTCTTTCATTGAATTGTAAAGGGAGTTCCAGCGTGTAATACTTGCTGTTCTAAGTTTTGCTCCCAACTCCTTCTTGATTCTCGCAGCAGTTTTAGTTTTCCTATTTGGGCATTCCACAATGCCTGTGCTTTGGCAAGTGTCTTATTAAATGGATCCTTGGCACCAGAGGACCAGCGAGGAACTTTCGAAACATCCCTAGTAGCCAAGATGTTTAATGTGTGGGAAATGCAACGGTGATGATTAAGTAGGCTAAGGGCATCATGTTCTTCAAGCAGATTTTCTAGCTGGAAAGGTTTTGTCAACAGAACCTCTGGGTCACTAATTTGCTTCATCTCTTCTGGCGTAACCACTATCTCTGGAATCGGTACCTGCTCTTCTTCCTCTTCGTCACCCGTTTCTGCATGAGCATCTACCCGAAAGAATGCACAGAAATTTGCACCGTCACCTGTTGTAAAAATCCCTCTGTAAAATCACTTCCACTACTAATTCAGGGCCATGATTAGTATTTACTTTAAGAAAGTATTATATATATATATATATATATATATATATATATATATATATATATATATATATATATATATATATATATATATATATATATATATATATATATATATATATATATATATATATATATATATATATATATATATATATATATATATATATATAACGAAATTTATTTAAACTGATAGTATCGAGGGCAGTTTGATATTTTTTAAGGAAGCAAATTTGCGTTTTTGCGCTCTTAAAAAAGTTGTTGAGCGCAAATGCAAAAACGCACATTTTCGAAATTTCGTGCAAATGCAAAAGTGCAAATTGAACTTTGCGTTTTTGCGCTTTCATTTGCGCTTATGCTATATATATATATATATATATATATATATATATATATATATATATATATATATATATATATATATATATATATATATATATATATATATATATATATATATATATATATATATATATATATATATATATATATATATATATATATATAGGCCAGACTGCACTTCTACATACTTAAATATTTAAAAAACTACTGAACCTGAAGGATTATATTTTTGGAATCCTTGTCGAATTTTAGGTAAGAAAAATTGGGAAATAAAAAAATAAATTCTTATAATACTTTTATTACATAAGTAAATTTTACTCTTGTATAGCGCTGATAAGAATCGTACGCCTGGCAATGTCATTTTTAAAAAAAAATTTTTTTTTTTTCGAAATTGGAAAAAAAGGGGAAATACCCCAAATCGTCGACAGGAAAAGTAGCCTACACTATCATCATCACTCACGAGTCGGAGGTTACGGGAGGCAGAGCCCCCCGTAGACAAATGTTTTGTATAGCAAGAAAATTAAGTTTGTTAGTTCATCAATTGTCGTACAAAAACATTTTTTTAAAAATTTATTTTCAAATATTTTATAATTTTCTCACCCAAAATTCGACAAAGATTCCAAAAATGTTTTCCTTTTTTACGTAGGTTCAGTAGTTTTTGAAATATGTAAGTATGTAGAAGTGCAGGCTGACCATATATATATATATATATATATATATATATATATATATATATATATATATATATATATATATATATATATATATATATATATATATATATATATATATATATATATATATAGTTCTTCTAATTTTACATTGCTTGAGATTAACTGTCTTACAAGTGATTTTAGTGATTTTGATGTAGTTTCAAAATCAAAATCAGTTAGATTTTTGTGATTTTAAATCAAAATCAAAATCAGCTAGAATTTTTGTGATTTTAAAATCAAAATCAAAATCATGATTTTGATTTTAAATCGTGATTTTGATTTTGAAAATCAAAATCGTGCCCATCTCTGTATATATATATATATATATATATATATATATATATATATATAATATATAATATATATATATATATATATATATATATATATATATATATATATATATATATATATATATATATATATATATATATATATATATATATGGTAACTTTAAACTTTCAAAGCACAATTCTTAGAAATCTCAACCTCACATTTCTTTCTCAAATCAGTTCCGAATATTTTCATATTTCTCTACTGTGAATATCGTAGTCAGTTTTGGCTGAACAGTAGAGGGGAAAAACAAACTATGCTTGAAACTTCGCATTATAAAGCAGTTAGAGAATCTTAAACTATGAGTTATGATCCGGTTGAGAGAGTTTTGATTTTCAGTTATTTAAAGTGTTATTCTGTACTTATATGTTATACTTATTTCATATTTGTTGGTGATGCGGTGTGGTGGAATCATACCTCCCATCTTTTGGATATTGTTCATCATAAAGCCACAAAGCTTACTAACTGTTCGCAATTTTCTAACTCTCTGACAAGGGCAGATGCTACAGGAAGGGGACCACTCAAATTCCACCATCCTTGAGGTGTCCTCGAGGTAAAAGAAGTGCCGTATTTTCCCAAGAGGTCTATGTAGAGATTAGCCATTCACGGTTTCTCAATGTAGTGTGTATCTCTTTCCAGTCACCTCTGAACCATGGAATTCCCTTTTGTGATCTTATTTTTCTTTTCCGTATAAAAGCTTCCATCTGTTCTCACCTGAGAAATTAAAGTTAGTCTTGTGCTTTGGGTGACTTTCTTTTTTGTACCTTTTAATTTGTACTTTAACTGCTGATAAAGCTTTAATATATATATATATATATATATATATATATATATATATATATATATATATATATATATATATATATATATATATATATATATATATATATATATATATATATATATATATATATATATTAAAATTCTCTCTGAGACTTGTTGCAGGCTTACATTGTGCATGGTCTTCTTTTTTCCTTAATTTCTGTAACATTCGTGGTCTCTTGTCCAATTTCCACTTTTTTAATACTACCTCTCTTCTTCTACACAACATCTTGAGTGATCTGATTGCAAACCCTACTCTGTTTCTCCCTACTTTTTCTATCCTCAGTTTTCATCCAAACGCGAATGTTGTGCATATGTGCGCAACGATGTTGTTAGCTCTCATGTATCTAATCTAGAGTCTTCTGAATCCCCTGCTTTAGGACTTAATTATGCTCTCTTGCATATTTTTTTATATCTTCTCCTTTTTTATCTTCTCCCTGATATCATCATTTAAGATGATTTCAACATTCACCACCTTGGCTTTCATTTAGTTTTCATGACCCAGCTGGTGAATTCGCCTACCACTTTTCTATCCAAAACAACCTTGAACAGTTGGTGCAACTTGCTACCCGTATCCCTTACCGTCTTGATCTTTTCTTAACTTCTTATCCTTCTCCATACCCTGTTAAACTCTTTCTACTCCGGGTTTATCAGATCACCTTCTTATCTCTGTATCTTATTCTGTCTCTTCAAATTTTCCGCAAGAACGGCAGCTGCTTTCGGGGATGAGACGTTACTTGGAATTTTGGTGTCACTTACTGGTCTGACTTGCAGTTGTGCATCTCTGATTTCCCATGGCTTTATTTCTCTTTTTTTAGTGCAAAGCGCATAACCGAATTGATTCTTTCTGGCATGAAAGAGTATATTTCATATTCTATCCCTTCAACTAAACCTAAAAGTTCTTGGTCTAGCTCTACTTTTTCTCGTGCTATCAGCCGCGAAGACGCAGACTTCAGGGATTACCGTAATCTTCAAACACCAGAACTTATACTTCTTCCCGGAACCGTGCTAAATCTATTTTCCGTAACACCAAAATCTAATTTCTAAGTCGTAAATGTTATGATATTTTTGGTTCCTCTTCTTAACGCCCTTTGTGGCATTTTGTAAAAATGTCAACTCTAATTTTGCTTCTTCCTCTTTCCCCTTCTACTATCTTCTGACAACACAACTGCTGTTTGCCTTTTCTGAAGCTGAATTCTTCTGTCAAAATTTTGCTTCTAATTTAACCTTTGACGGTTCCGGAGCTATTTCTACTCCTTCAACCCCTTCCAACTCATTTTTGCCTAAAATTGTAACTTTTAATAAAATAATCATTCATGCTCTCTCTAAGATTAAAAGTAAGAAGGTGTACTGTCCTGATGGTATCCCTTCTGTGGCTCTCAAATCTTTTTTTAGAGCTTCACCCTACCTTGGTAAACTATTTTGTGCTCCGTCTCTACTTCAACTTCCCTAATTGCTGGAAACGTGCTCATTTTTAGCTTTTGCCGAAAAAAAGGGACCCCTCAAAACATTCCAATTATATTCCCATTTCTTTAACCTCCGTTCTTCTGAAGTCTTCAAATATATCCTTAACAGAAAGATTATGAAATTTTTCAGATCTTCTAAGTATATCTCTGATCGCCAGTGTGATTTTCCCTAAAAACTTTCTATTGGCGATCTTCTTTCTCTTCTCTCTGATTATTTACTGTTCCTCTGTTCGATTGAGTCTGGCATAAAACT
>SEYY01011708.1:57500-63222 GCA_009176605.1 Armadillidium nasatum | reverse complement strand
CTAATATTGAGTCTACGTTCTTTAATTTTGTTTTTTTGTGCTAAAGTTTGTTTAAATATCATTTATTAAATATTAATTTATTACTGATTTGTGTTTTTTAATAAAAAATGAGCTGTTAGTTTTTAAAAAGAAGTGACTCAACATTGCATGAAGAAATTAAAGATTTTGTCATTTTAAAGAAAGAAAATATTTAAGTTCAAGTATATATATATATATATATATATATATATATATATATATATTATATATATATATATATATATATATATATATATATATATATTATATATATATGTGTGTGTGTGTGCATTTTTCTGTAGAAAATTAATATTAATATTTTACTGGTGAAAATGAAACTTCAGTAATGACATAATAGCTTCTTTATTAGAGAATCCTTTGCTTTCAAGATCTGAGGAGGAAAAAAGATTAATTTTAAAAGAAGGGAGAACAACACCAAAACTTACCCATATACATGTTTGTAAAAAGGTACTAGAGCATTTAAATCGACATGGTATGATAAATTTTTGTGGCTTTGTGGTAGTTTACAAAAAAATCGTTTATTTTGTTGGCCATGTACTCTTATAGGAAGAAAGAGAAATGTATGGTGTAATGAAGGGTATAACGACTGGAAAAATCTGTCTATTGCCTTGGATAGGCACTCTAGTTCGAAAGACCACATTCAAAATGAAGTTACTTTTAAGACATTAAGTAAAGAGTCCTTGACCGTTTTGGAACAAATAAACGAGCAAGCAAAAAGATCAAGAAAGGCATTTAATGAAATAGTTGCTAAAAATAGACAGATATTCAAAGTACTAATTGATCTTACTTGTCTACTGGCTAAACAAGAGTTATCTTTCCGTGGACATGATGAATCTAAAGATTCGTACAACCAAGGGAATTTTAAAGAGTTTTTCTTTGTGATGATGAATAATAATGAAGAATTAAAAAACCATTGGGAAAAGATGCGTGGATTTACTGGTCTGTCAAAAACTATTCAGAACGACATTATCGAGTGCATAGCTATGGAAATAAAGGAAACCATTTGCAACATAATACGTGACTCCCCCTTTTTTTCTATCCAAGTCGATGAAACGACAGATAAATCTGAATTAACTCAGTGTTCCGTAATTTGTCGTTGTGTTGATTCTTTGGGTAAAATAAAAGAGCATTTTTTAGGCTTTTACGATGTAGGTGAAAACCGAAGCGCAACAGGAATATGCCAAAAACTTGTAGAAATATTAGAACCATTTGATTTTAAAAATAAACTCGTTGCACAAACATATGATGGCGCTAGTGTAATGTCTTCTGAGCTAAATGGGCTTCAGGCAAAAATTCGTAGTCTAGCTCCTCAAGCACTTTTTACTCATTGTTTGGCACATCGATTGAACCTTGTCCTACAGCATAGCTGTCGCAATGTATCAGCCATTAATATTTTCTTTGCAAATTTACAAGGAATACCTTCGTTTTTTCATAAGTCAGCCAAACGAACTGCTGTTTTAGATCGAATAGTGAATAAAAGAATACCAACGCACAGTGAAGTGAGGTGGAATTCGAATTCTAAAATCGTAAATTCTATTTTCAAAGAAAGAAAAGGCTGATTGAAGTGTTCGAAGAACTTATGAAAACTGAAAGTACAAATAGCAAAACAATCCGGCAAGCAGAGGCTTACAAGAATAAATTGTGTGAATTTGACTTTGTTTTCTATTTACTAATCTTTAATGACATATTTCTGAAAACTGAAATTCTGTATAATGTCCTCCAGAAAAAAACAATAGATATTCAGATGTGCATTTCAAATATATCTATTTGTGAAAGAGCTCTACATGACATGCGAAATGATGCTAATTTCCTAAGTTATATGAAAAAAGCTGAGATTGAAACTGGAAAGGGTCCACGTACTTTAAGAAATAAAATAAATAATGAATCTTCTGTGTCTTGCCATTATAAAATGAATTATTATTCTGTCTTAGATAATATTACTACTCAAATAAATACTCGATTCTCCAACATGTCAGCTTTAAAATTTCTCGCACTTGCAGATTCCTGTCAGTTTGCAAAATTTCAAAAAATATTTCCCAGCGATTCTCTGAAGTCGCTGATGGACACTTACGGAAACTATTTTAATGATAATGTTCTTCGAAACGAGTTTAATATAGTCTATGCTGAAGAAAACCGCAAACTTTTTCACGATAAAGATGTAGAATCTATTTTGAAAAATATTGTGGAGAATGACTTGTGTATAACACTGCAACAAACTTTTAGATTTTTAGTCTAATTGGTACCATTCCAGCAACTACAGCGTCAGTAGAAAGGAGTTTTTCATGCTTAAATCGCATTAAAAGCTGCTCAAGGAACACTATAGGACAGGAACGTCTCTCATTCTTGTCTTTACTTTCCATAGAAAAAGAGCTTTTAACGGAGCTATCAAGTGACTCTTCATGGCATGAAAAAATAATAAAGAGATATGCTCTAAGGAAAGATAGGAAAATAGATCTTCTTTATAAATAAATGTAAGTACAAAAAATATGAATTTTCATATATATATATATATATATATATATATATATATATATATATATATATATATATATATATATATATATATATATATATATATATATATATATATATATATATATATATATATATATATATATATATATATATATATATATATATATATATATATATATATATATATATTATATATAATATATATATATATATATATATATATATATATATATATATATATATATATATATATATATATATATATATATATATATATATATATATATATATATATATATATATATATATATATTATATATATATATATATATATATATATATATATATATATATATATATATATATTAGAGGGAGAACTCAGTGCAGTCCGAAACGATGAAGTACCCCCACTGAGCTTAACACAACGGGTAATTGGGTGGGCTAGACCATTCCGTAACACTCCGTTGCTCTTTAATTCATTCCTTTTCGCGTTTCATCTTCTCAGAGGGTTTCTAGTGTACCTTTGACTTACATTGGAGTGTCTATGTTTCCACAACCTTTCCCCTTCTTCACATCTATCCTACAAGTTTACAAGTGCTTACATCTATATTACCTATTAAATAAATTTAAAAAACTGGCGAAAAAATAAATCTGCCTCGTAGAATCAAAAGGGGGCGAATTCCAAATATAGCCCCTCATCCACTCCTTACCCCTTCAACACTTGGGAATTGGTGGCCTCCGGTGTTGCGGTTGGTGCCACCAAGACCTTGTTGTCATATTTGCCTCGGTATACGGTCTTCTTTTTTCATTAATTTTCGCAACATTTGTGGTCTTTTATCTAATCTCCACTTTTATCACATCACCTCTCTTTTCTCCATATAAAATGCAATACTCATTCTGGCTCCTCATATTCACGCTCTTTCTGGCATTTTTCAAAAAATGTAAATTCTAACTTTGCTTCTTCCTCTTTCCCTTCTCTAGTATATTCTGACAGTTCAACTGCCGTTTAGCCTTCTTCTGAAGCTGAACTCTTCGCTAAAACTTTTGCCTTAAATTCAACCTTAGACGATTCCGGAGCTGTTCGAATTCCTTCAACCCACTCCTCCTCATTTATGCCTTAAATTAGAATTTCTTCTAAGGACATCATTTCTGCTCTCTCTGAGCTTGATACTAAGAAGGTGTACAGTCCTGATGGTATCCCTCCTGTGGTTCTCAAAACTTGTGCTTTTGAGCTTGAACCTTTGCCTTGGTAAACTATTTCGTCTTTGCCTTCTCTACTTCAACCTTCCTTCTTGCTGGAAACATGCACTTATTCAGCCTGTGCCGAAGAAGGGGGACCCATCTCAACCCTCCAACTGCCGTCTAATTTCTTTAACCTCCTTTCTTTCTAAAATTTTTCGAATCTATCTTAACAGGAAGATTTGGAAACATCTCAATTCATCTAATCTTATTTCTAATCGCCGGTATAGCTTAAGTATGAAACGCTCTACTGGTAATCTTTCCCTTCTCTCTGACTTCTTGGTCCTCCGCTCTTCGGCATTTCGGTGAATCTTTTGCTGTCTCGCTGGACATATCGAAAGCTTTCGATATAGTCTGGCACAAAGATTTGATTTCCAAACTTCCCTCTTTCGAAATCTACCTTTCACTCTGTACCTTTCTCTACGATTTCCATTCTGGTCGTTCTATAGCAGCTGTTGTAGACTGCCACCGTTCATCCTTTAAATCTATTAATAGTGGTGTTCCTCAAGGATTTGTCCTATCCCCAACACTTTTTCTGCTTTTCAATAATGACCTCTTTATTACTTCATCTCCAATCCACTACTATGCTGATGACTCCACCCTTCATTACCCTTTTCAATTTGAAAGGTGTCCTCCCAACAACAGTTAATAGATGCAAGGAGGGTATTCTTATAGCAACTAACCTCTGATTTATCCCTAATTTCAAATTGGGGTAGAGAAAACATGATCGATTTCAATGCCTCAAAAACTCAAATTCTCCATCTCTTTACTCGACACTATCTTCCACAACATGACTCAAACCTTCATCTCTCCTTAATATTCTTGGTGTTTCTTTTTCTCTTGTTGTTTCTTGGAAAGATCACATTATTTCTCTTTCTGAACAACCTTCTAATAGGTTAGATGTTCTGAGGCACCTTTCAGAACTTCTTCACACCATCCCAGATTGATTACTTTTTATAGGGGTGTTGTTCACCCCTGTATGGAGTACGCCTCACACATCTTGGGTGGTTCCACTCATACAGCTCTCCTTGAAAAGGTGGAGTCTAGGGCTTTTCGTCTTATCAACTCTCTTACTCTCGCAAATTTTCTCCAATCTCTTTCTGCTCGTCGAAATGTTGCGTCACTTTGTCTTTACTATCGCTATTACAACGGACACCGCTCTTCAGAACTCTCTCGTCGTATACATCCTCATTGAAAGGAACTCGTGTGACACGCCGTTAAACACAGTCTCACCCTTTCTCTGTCCAACTCTCTGACCCCAGACTTAACCACTATGCTCAAACTTACATGTATTCTACTGGTAAAGTCTGGAACACACTCCCTTAACTATTTTCCCAATTTCCTATGACTTACACATATTCAAACGCTGAATTTCGGGACATGTCGGCCTTTGATCTGACCAGGATCCCGATATACTCCTTTCTCTGGTGGAAATTTGGTAGGCCTCTGGCCTTTGCCCACCAGAGCTAAAATAAAATAATAAATAAAATATAATATATATATATTATATATATATATATATATATATATATATATATATATATATATATATATATATATATATATATATATATATATATATATATATATATATATATATATATATATATATATATATATATATATGAGAGAGAGAGAGAGAGAGAGAGAGAGAGAGAGAGAGAGAGAGAGAATGAAGAAAAAGGAATTTAAAAAAAAAGAGTTTTATACTCTCGCAAATGAAACCTCGATTAAATTAAAGAAAACATTGTTTACCTTGGATAGGATAAAACTTTAGGAAAGAAACATTTCGAAAAGAATTAATATTATTATATTTTATTTTGAAATCTTAAAATAAGGTTATTGAAAAACAAATTAATAAAAATATATATCAATTTTTGTAAAATTTATTGTGAAGCTACAAAACTTTAAGACAATTTTCCTCTAAGTAAATAAGATTAACTCTTAATTAAGGTAAATAGACTTCTCT
>SEYY01011708.1:20000-45000 GCA_009176605.1 Armadillidium nasatum | reverse complement strand
GTAGACTAACTTATAGATATGATGACGGCACGGAAAATTTAAGATATCTCTTTCAGCCAACTGTTTAATATGCACTGTAGCACCATTGTACCTTCCTGTATTTGAAGGAGTAGAATCACAACACAGAATTTAAACTTTACTATCAAGTCCCCATTCCTTTAAAGTATTCCAAACAGCCAATGCTTGTTCCTGCTTCCAATTCCTGTTTTATCATTTATTTCAAGTTTTTTTTATTATTATTTATTGCTGTCATGGTTGTTGAGATTTTATATAATTTTTAAAAATTTTATTATGATATGATCATTCATACGAATTGGGTAAGTTCTTAAAATTCTCAATGTATCTGAAAGTATTCATTTTTGTGAATATCTATGCATTCTTTATTGATAGCTCGTTGTACACGCTCAACAATTGGTGCTTTATTCACTGTAAAAGTATTGTAAAAACCCATATTGTCCTCGAATACAATAACCTCGAACTCTTTACCCAGGAACTTCGTACCTTTATCCACATGAATTTAGGGTATCTCTCATTCTCATTATTTATCTCTCTCATATCTATAGTAACCATTGGACGCTTTTTATCTTTTATAGGTTTTAACCATAAATAACTTGAATGCACATACTGTATATGACGAATAATATTATACGAACTATAATTAATCGTATCTGCTAAATCCAGTTATCAAGTTTGTTAAGTACATAAATTTGGGTTTTATGACTTAAATTTTTAATCCTATATTTATGTAAGGTATCCGCATTCTCGCCTGATAAGTAATTTTACATGTCTTTTTTTATTTACATTAGGAAACAGTTACTCAAATCTAAGAAATTCAGTGTAACAAAGTATAACTTACATAATAATATTTTTCTACTCCCTCTTCGGATTCGCTATTAATAAAGATAAACAAACAACAAAATGGAAATTTATATTAAACAGGGTAGCATATAATGTGTTTAGATAAAATATTTATTTATTTAAAAATGTACAACGAAAAATGCAAACATATTCTCAAGAATGCATGAAAAATCAGATTCTTATCGAATTACGAGGAATATTTAATTTTCTCCTTAATAGTTCAGCTGTGGGGTAGGGAATATTTGCATTCTTCCTTTTTGACATGAATAAGACAAAAGAGGAACCTGAAGGCTTAATCTCTGACCTGTGTGTAGAGGGAATGTCTTCAAAATCAGAAATTTTTTTCCTGTATTGTTGTTGATGTTTTTTAATCTTGGGCTACCCTGTTATTGGCGGTTTTTACCACTCTCTTGTGAGATCCGAAATTAGATCGACAATGTTTGATCCTGTAGCTGTTTCTCCATTAATAATAATTTGTCACGAGTCGTTCCATAAGATCTGATTTTTTAAAAATATTGTATAATGCAATTCCACTTTTTCTAGATCTAGTTGGCAGACACTGCTCTAATATGTGTTGAAAACTTTTCTCATCTTCTTCACTAGATGATGTTGTAGCTGAAGATGTCTCCATAGAATTACTTAATTAATAAAGCTGATGGTGCAATTTTTTTTAATTCTACTGCTGATTTTATTGCCTCTTGATACAAAATACATTTTTTCATTAACATTCATATTCGAGTTTAATATACGACACAATTCCTTTCCATATATATTTAATTTATTTTCAGTTTTAGGATCTTGCAGACTATACATAAGGTTCTTGTTGTTGATGATTTTGATGTTGAATTCCAGCTGATATTCTATATATATATATATATATATATATATATATATATATATATATATATATATATATATATATATATATATATATATATATATATATATATATATATATATATATATATTTCTCATAATCAGCATATGGTAAAACTACTGCTTCCTTCATTATTGCGAAATTAATTTAAATTAAAAGGACCGATAACTGAGAAAAGCAGAGATAGAAATATTCTTTCCCTTTTTTGCAATATTTTTAAAAATTTTTTTTATTATGAGATAGTTTTCAATATATATTTTTAGGGCGACGTAACTTATCCTTTTAAGATTCGTTTAAAGGAATATTTCCTTTTGTTAGATTTAAAATATTTCGCACAAACACTTTGTTAAATTTTCATCTTCGAAGATTAACAGCCATTTATCTTTAGATCTTATTTTTTAAATTTCACCATTATGGGTTAGTATGTTTTTTAACCAGCGTTCTCTTTATTCAGCTTTGTATAAAGTTTCCATTTCGTTAAAGTAAAATATTAGTACACAGCAGAACCCTAAACTTGTTCTTCGAATGAAGAATACGCAGCAAAGAACCATGGATTATTGAAGTTAATTCTTTATATATTTAAGAAATTCTTCATGCTTGGTCGAAAATATATGTGTCGCCAGTATATTTACTTGACCTATATCTCGTCGCTGTTCAAATAAGATTAGATATTGATTGTTAAGTGAAGCATTTCTCATATAACGGCTTTTATAGAAGATATCATGAGTTTTAAAAAACGCAGAAATCACATGAATTTTTAAGAATTTGCATAGAGACAATAATGAAAACAGAGTTTTATTAACATTCATAATGATAACAGCTCACTGCATTTAAAATTGTTTTTTAAATCTTTTTGCAACTACGTTTATGTGTTAAAAATTTACTACGCACGTAAATATGCACATCTTTTTTACCCGTAATCTGTGGCTTCAGCACTTCTTCGCTCCAGTGTGTTGAAATTCTTCGTTTCCTATCTTCTCCATTATTTGACCACCGTCCATCCCACGATCTCCCTTTTAAATGTTATTTAAATATCATAGATTTAATAATTAGCTTCGACCGAGTGTGGATGTGCGTAAGGAAGCCTTGCGTTTGTCGTTTTAAGTGTTTTGTATTTAAATTTTTGTTTTTTTTAGCCTGTTTCAATTGTGCTTTCATTGGTGTTTTAACTTGTGTTTTATTAGTTTAGTTAATATTATTATTATTAAAAGTGTTAGTGTTTTTTCTTTCATTTTCTGTGTTGGCATTTTTTTAGTAAAATAAATTCAGACTACGAACTTCAGACGTAAGAAGCATTTTAGTTTTCGGCAATATTTTACAACAAGGAATTTAAGTAAAGTTTTAACTAGTTTTCTTGCAGTATAACATATCTCTTCGCTAAATTGTTTTAATTTATTATTTTTATTTTTAACTAACTAATGAAATTGCTGTACGTTCCTTTAATTATGTTTTAGATTTCCGTTTTACCTTAGTTTAGGATACTATGAGTAGATGAATGTTTGTGTCTGCGTGTGTGTGTGTGTGTGTGTGTGTGTGTGTGTGTGTGTGTGTGTGTGTGTGTGTGTGTGAGGTTGCGTGCCTGGAGGGTGAGTGTTGTGTTAATTTAATTAAATGACAAAGATCGAGTGGAAGTGGGTGTGGGTGCAGACGGGGGCGTTCAATTGACTTTGTCAACATCCGTTGCCTTAGCTCTAATATCGAATCTGTTGAATATCACAAAACCAACTCTCATCCTAACCTTTTGCTTCTGTCTGAGACCCAGATGGACAGGGAATCTTTCTCTAACAACCTCATTGTACAAATTTTTTAACAATTTGCGACTAAATGGTGGAGTCTCTTCCTCTATTAACATTAACACTCCTGTGACAAGTCTCATAAATTTAGAATCTAATAATTTTGATTTTTTTAATAACTGAAATTCTGTCTCCCTACTACTACAATTATCTTTTTTTATGCTACTGATCCCCTAATGGCACATATTTTCCAGTTCTTTTTCAATATCTTATTACGTCTCACGAGAGTGTCACTTCTTCTCATTCATTTAGAGATTTCAACGTACACCTAACTGAATAGGTGGGCTTATCTCATACTGATAAGGTGCTTGGGAGGCCAAATCATTCATTGTTCTCAACGATCTAGAGCAGTTGATTAGTGAACTCACAAACATTCCAGATCATCCTAAATAGTTCTTGAACACACTTGATTTATGCCTCATCACTACTCCTTCTAGTTATAAATACACCATTTTTCCTCCAATTGGTAACTCTGACCATAATCTTATAGCTCATAATTACCATATTTTCTCTCCAACAGCTCCACCATGCCCTAAGCGCATTT
Organism: Armadillidium nasatum; assembly: GCA_009176605.1. Classification (NCBI taxonomy): domain Eukaryota; kingdom Metazoa; phylum Arthropoda; class Malacostraca; order Isopoda; family Armadillidiidae; genus Armadillidium; species Armadillidium nasatum. The sequence goes on along the minus strand of SEYY01011708.1, from coordinate 40,928 downwards.
TCTGACACTTTAACCGTGTTAATTGGGGACAATGCGTCACTTCTTTGCTAACTACTATTGGATTGAATCTTACTTTGTCTCGGGGGACGCTTCTGTCTCTGTAAAAAGGTAGTGGCCGTGATGGTTGATGGGATAGGCATATTCATTCCATCTTCAACAAAATCTTTCTCTCCTCAAAATCCATGGTTCGATGGCAACTGTTCTCTTGTCCTTCGGGTGAGAGACAATGCTTATCGTGAATGGAAAAACTCTCCTTCTCCTATCACTCTCGCCAATTTTCATTCAGCTCGGAATCGTTGCAGGGATGTTCTTCGACGGACTAAGCGTACAGTACTTTCAAAAAAAGGAAGTGCGCTGACCTCCATGGTCTCTCCTACCGATAAAAATTTCTGGCCTCTTGTCAAAAATATATCTAATAACTTCTGTAAATCTGCTTTTCATCCTCTTATATGCTCTGATGGTTCTGTAGCTAATACTCTCTCTCTGAAAAGGATAATCTCTTCGACCTTCATTTTTCATTTAATTTTACTTTGCTCGATTCTGGCATTCCTCCTCCTACTCCTTCTCCTCTCAGGTATCCCATGTCTCAACCTGTAATTACTCATGATCGGGTGCATGGGATCTTGAAATCTATGAACGTCAGGAAGGACAGTGGCCCGGATGGCATTGCATCTCGTGTTCTGGGGGAGTGTGCTTCCAGGTTAGTTCCTGTTCAATCTCAGCTCTATTCTCGATGTCTTAATACTAATACTTTTCCCCAATGTTTGAAGGGGGCATTTGTTGAGCCGATCCCGAGAAATGGTAGCCACTCTGACCCTTCTAACAATCGACCTATAGCTCTCACTTGTGTTTTGTCTAAAATTTTTGAAACTCTCCTCAACTCTCATTTCCTGGATCATTTGGAGACTCATTCTCTTCTCTCAGATCACCAGTATGGCTTTCGACGTTCGAGGTCAACTGGAGACATTCTTCTATCTTATAGATCTATGGGCTTCTGCCCTTAAAGACTACCGGGAGTCTTGTGTGGTGTCACTTGATATATCCAAGGCTTTTGACAGAGTATAGCATGCTTCGCTGCTCTCCAAGCTCCCTTCCTTTGGGTTTCCTCCTTCCCTTTGCTTACTCTTGTCTAGTTTTCTCTCAGTTCAATCCATTTCGGAACTTGTTGATGAAGCTACCTCTTCCTCTTTTTCTTTCAATTGTGATGTTCCTCAGGTTTTGTTTTATCTCCAACTTTATTCTTACTTTTCATTAACGATCTTCTCAACTGCACTTCTAACTCTGTTAACTCTTATGATGATGATTCAACTCTGCATTTTTCTACTGTTTTCGAATCTGCTCAACTTTTCCTTCTCGTCTTCAACTTTTCCGATTCCGATGTGGATGGGATTTCCCGGTGGGGTCGTAGTAGTAAGGGTAGCACTTTCCGGGGGTGCCAGATTTAGTTACTTTTCGAAAAATCTGGCAACCTAAGCCAAACGGGATTTTGATTTGCAATGCAAATCACTCCGCTCAAATTGACCTCACGCTCTTTCCTGATACCATTTTGATGGGTTCAACCCTTTGAAATTGGCCTCAAGTCTGGGGAAGGGTCCCCTCGGGGGCCCCGTGAATCCCCCAAAAATGGTATCAGGAAGTTGCCTGAGTTTGCAAAATCGCTGCGTTCACCTCACTCTCTTTCCGATCTAAGATCTGAATTTAAAATGGACATGGAAAATCTAAAAAACTTGAACACTTTGCAGAAGGCAAATAGAGTAATTTTTTTAACAGGTCGCCAGCACTCACCGGCAGAGCCCTTTTTAAGGAGGGGGCACACATTGAGGAAGAAAACTCACTAAACACACACACCTAACGAACATCCCTCAGGTGGGCACAGGCGGAAGCCTTAAAGAGTGGAAAATTAAATACAGGAGGGAAAATAGATGATGGTAGAGAGCTCCACAGAACAGAGATGGTTGGAAAGAAGAAGGTACAACAACGGGCAAACCTGGGGTTTCCAGCATCCAAACAAAAGGGCACCCTTTGTGCAACGAGGACGACGCAACATTGGAAGAATGCGAGATGCCAGTTCCCTCGAGCTCCATTGTAGTACCAATAGAAAAGAAAGTGCGCCAATGTCACGTCGCAGATAGAGGGGGTCATGAGAATTTAAAAGTAGGGGACAGTTTATTAAACTTTTAGCTCTATACTCAACCCTATCCAGAAGAGAGGAGGAGCTGGAGGTCCCCCAAATGCGTGAACAGTACTTCATGCAAGGGCGAATAAAACCCTTATATATTTGGAGTAACTGCTCAGAAGAAAAATTTTCTCGCAACCTGAACAGAATTCCCAGCTTCTTAGAGGACGCTTTTGCAACCATTGTGATATGTGGTTTCCAAGACAATATATTGTTTATGTTTTGACCAAGAATGTTAATGTTATTTACAGGTGAGATGTGAGAGCTATTTTTGGAGATAGGAATGATAGGAGGTGTTTTTGAGAGGGAGGTGTGAAGAAGTTGAGTTTTTAAAAGAGTTGAATTTCACAAGGTTGCTATGACCCCACCGGAAAATCCCATCCAGATCGGCAAGAATAGAATCGGAAAGTTGAAGACGAGAAGGAAAAGAGGGAGCAGATTTGAAAAGAGTAGAAAAATGCAGAGTTGAATCATAATCATAAGTGTTAACAGAGTTAGAAGTGCAGTTGAGAAGATCGTTAATGAAAAGTAAAAATAAAGTTGAAGATAAAACAAAACCCTGAGGAACATCACAATTGAAAGAAAAAGAGGAAGAGGTAGCTCCATCAACAAGTTCCGAAATGGATTGAACTGAGAGAAAACTAGACAAGAGTAAGCAAAGGGAAGGAGGAAACCCAAAGGTAGGGAGCTTGGAGAGCAGCGAAGCATGCTATACTCTCTCAATAGCCTTGGATATATCAAGCGACACCACACAAGACTCCCGGTAGTCTTTAAGGGCAGAAGCCCATAGATCTATAAGATAGAAGAATGTCTCCAGTTGGCCTCGAACGTCGAATGCCATACTGGTGATCTGAGAGAAGAGAATGTGTCTCCAAATGTTCCAGGAAATGAGAGTTGAGGAGAGTTTCAAAAATTTTAGACAAAACACAAGTGAGAGCTATAGGTCGATTGTTAGAAGGGTCAGAGTGGCTACCATTTCTCGGGATCGGCTCAACAAATGCCCCCTTCAAACATTGGGGAAAAGTATTAGTCTTAAGACATCGAGAATAGAGCTGAAGCTTGAACAGGAACTAACCTGGAAGCACACTCCCCCAGAACACGAGATGCAATGCCATCCGGGCCACTGTCCTTCCTGACGTTCATAGATTTCAAGATCCCATGCACCCGATCATGAGTAATTACAGGTTGAGACATGGGATACCTGAGAGGAGAAGGAGTAAGAGGAGGAATGCCAGAATCGAGCAAAGTGAAATTATATGAGAAATGAAGGCAGAAGAGATTATCCTTTTCAGAGAGAGAGAGAGAGTATTAGCTACAGAACCATCAGAGCATATAAGAGGATGAAAAGCAGATTTACAGAAGTTATTAGATATATTTTTGACAAGAGGCCAGAAATTTTTATCGGTAGGAGAGACATGGAGGTCAGCGCACTTCCTTTTTTTGAAAGTACTGTACGCTTAGTCCGTCGAAGAACATCCCTGCAACGATTCCAAGCTGAATGAAAATTGACGAGAGTGATAGGAGAAGGAGAGTTTTTCCATTCACGATAAGCATTGTCTCTCACCCGAAGGCAAGAAAACAGTTGCCATCGAACCATGGATTTTGAGGAGAGAAAGATTTAGTTGAAGATGGAATGAATATGCCTATCCCATCAACCATCACTGCCACTACCTTTTTACAGAGACAGAAGTGTCCCCCGAGACAAAGTAAGATTCAGTCCAACAGTATTTAAAAAGAAGTGACGCATTGTTCCCAATTAACACGATTAAAGTGTCAGAAAATGCGCTTAGGGCATGGTGAAGCTGTTGGAGAGAAAATATGGTAATTATGAGCTATAAGATTATGGTCAGAGTTACCAATTGGAGGAAAAATGGTGTATTTATAACTAGAAGGAGTAGTGATGAGGCATAAATCAAGTGTGTTCAAGAACTATTTAGGATGATCTGGAATGTTTGTGAGTTCACTAATCAACTGCTCTAGATCGTTGAGAACAATGAATGATTTGGCCTCCCAAGCACCTTATCAGTATGAGATAAGCCCACCTATTCAGTTTGGTGTACGTTGAAATCTCTAAATGAATGAGAAGAAGTGACACTCTCGTGAGACGTAATAAAATATTGAAAAAGAACTGGAAAATATGTGCCATTAGGGGATCAGTAGCATAAAAAAAGATAATTGTAGTAGTAGGGAGACAGAATTTTAGTTACAAAAATCAAAATGTTTAGATTCCAAATTTATGAGACTTGTCACCGGAGTGTTAATGTTAATAGAGGAAGAGACTCACCATTTAGTCGCAAATTGTTAAAAAATTTGTACAATGAGGTTGTTAGAGAAAGATTCCCTGTCCACTGGGTCTCAGACAGAAGAAAAAGTTAGGATGAGAGTTGGTTTTGTGATATTCAACAGATTCGATATTAGAGCTAAGGCAACGGATGTTGACAAAGTCAATTGAATGCCCCTGTCTGCACCCACCCACACTTCCACTCGATCTTGTCATTTAAATTAACACAACACTCTCCCTCCACGCACGCAACCTCACACACACTCAAAAGTACACACACACACACACACGCACACACACACGCACACACACACACACACGCGCGGACACAAACATTCATTTACTCATAGTATCCTAAACTAAGGTAAAACGGAAATCTAAAACAGAATTAAAGGAACGTACAGCAATTACATTAGTCAGTTAAAAATAAAAATAATAAATTAAAACAATTTAGCGAAGAGATATGTTATACTGCAAGAAAACTAGTTAAAACTTAACTTAAATTCCTTGTTGTAAAATATTGCCGAAAACTAAAATGCTTCTTACGTCTGAAGTTCGTAGTCTGAATTTATTTTACTAAAAAAATGCCAACACAGAAAATGAAAGAAAAAACACAAACACTTTTAATAATAATAATATTAACTAAACTAATAAAACACAAGTTAAAACACCAATGAAAGCACAATTGAAACAGGCTAAAAAAACAAAAATTTAAATACAAAACACTTAAAACGACAAACGCAAGGCTTCCTTACGCACATCCACACTCGGTCGAAGCTAATTATTAAATCTATGATATTTAAATAACATTTAAAAGGGAGATCGAGGGATGGACGGTGGTCAAATAATGGAGAAGATAGGAAACGAGGAATTTCAACACACTGGAGCGAAGAAGTGCTGAAGCCACAGATTACGGGTAAAAAATATGTGCATATTTACGTGCGTAGTAAATTTTTAACACATAAACGTAGTTGTAAAAAGATTTAAAAAACAATTTTAAATGCAGTGAGCTGTTATCATTATGAATGTTAATAAAACTCTGTTATCATTATTGTCTCTATGCATATTCTTAAAAATTCATGTGATTTCTGCGTTTTTTAAAACTCATGATATCTTCTATAAAAGCCGTTATATAGAAATGCTTCACTTAACAATCAATATCTAATCTTATTTGAACAGCGACGAGATATAGGTCAAGTAAATATACTGGCGACACATATATTTTCGACCAAGCATGAAGAATTTTTTAAAATATATAAAGAATTAACTTCAATAATCCATGGTTCTTTGCTGCGTATTCTTCATTCGAAGAACAAGTTTAGGGTTCTGCTGTGTACTAATATCTTACTTAACGAAATGGAAACTTTATACAAAGCTGAATAAAGAGAACGCTGGTTAAAAAACATACTAACCCATAATGATGAAATTTAAAAAATAAGATCTGAAGATCTTAAGATGGCTGTTAAGGGGAGGGCGCGGTTTTTGAGAAAAAATTTTTTTTATCCGATTCTCCAGAAAATTTCAGTATATATAGCTTTTTTCCCGACGAAAATAGTCGATTCCTAACGTTTTTACGAGGGATTTAATGTATAGCAGTTATATGGGAATGTTTTTCAAAATTTAAATCTACGGTGAAGCCACATAAAAAATATTTTTGGTCTGAAATTTGGAATATATGTTCCTTTTTCTATTGGCTACAAAAACCTTTGATAGAATTTTCCTCCCAGAGTTACACAAAAAACAGTATTAGTCCAAGACTGACTCACTATCAAAAGAAATTATTTTTTGAAAAAAAAAAAATTCAAATTTTTGAGGAAAAATATTTTTAAAAAAAAGTATAATTACTACGTAAATAAATATTAGCACACTTATAGAGGAGTGTTGGGGCTACAAGTTTTTTTATATACTTTGTTCGATCTAATTTGTTTGTTCCGAGATATGATCTCTCAAAAAAGGTCCATTTTTAGAAAATTTTCAAAAATTTCAAAAGTTTGAGAGGCTATACCTTCCTTCAAACAAATAGCATTTATTAATGCTCTAAATAAATGTTGTAGACCTATCTCTCCTCTAAACAATGTCCAAATTTAATCAAAATTCCTGGACAGGATTTTTTTTAAATAATTTTTTTCCGAAAAACAAATTTTTCAAAAAAAAATTTGACTGATTATACCTCTTTTTTTGAACGTGATATAAAAAATCGCTTCCAGCGAATTAAAGAGATTGGGGCTAAGATGGCTCAGGCCAATTTTCATCTCATGTGGAAAAATATTTTTTTCCCGCTATTTCTTTTTTTTTTTGAGTTATGACCACTAATAACTTTGAAACCGTTATAGACTCATAAAAACACTAAAAATGAAGCTTTTTTTCAAAAAAAAGCTATATACACAGAAAATTTCAGCCAAATCGGTCAAATAATAAAAAAAATTTTTTTAAACCGAACCCTCCCAATCGAAGATGAAAATTTAACAAAGTGTTTGTGCGAAATATTTTAAATCTAACAAAAGGAAATATTCCTTTAAAATGAATCTTAAAAGGATAAGTTACGTCGCCCTAAAAATATATATTGAAAACTATCTCATAATAAAAAAAATTTTAAAAAAATATTGCAATAAAGGGAAAGAATATTTCTATCTCTGCTTTTCTAAGTTATCGGTCCTTTTAATTTAAATTAATTTCGCAATAATGAAGGAAGCAGTAGTTTTACCATATGCTGATTATGAGAATATATATATATATATATATATATATATATATATATATATATATATATATATATATATATATATATATATATATATATATATATATATATATATATATATATATATATATATATATATATATATATATATATATATATATATATATATATATATATATATATATATATATATATATATATATATATATATATATATATATATATATATATATATATATATATATATATATTAATATATATATATATATATATATATATATATATATATATATATATATATATAATATATATATATATATATATATATATATATGAATATCAGCTGTAATTCAACATCAAAATCATCAACAACAAGAACCTTACGTATAGTCTGCAAGATCCTAAAACTGAAAATAAATTAAATATATATGAAAAGGAATTGTGTCGTATATTAAACTAGAATATGAATGTTCATGAAAAAATGTATTTTTTATCAAGAGACAATAAAATCAGCAGTAGAATTAAAAAAAAATTGCACCATCAGCTTTATTAATTAAGTAATTCTATGGAGACATCTTCAGCTACAACATCATCTAGTGAAGAAGATGAGAAAAGTTTTCAACACATATTAGAGCAGTGTCTGCCAACTAGATCTAGAAAAAGTGGAATTGCATTATACAATATTTTTAAAAAATCAGATCTTATGGAACGACTCGTGACAAATTATTATTAATGGAGAAACAGCTACAGGATCAAACATTGTCGATCTAATTTCGGATCTCACAAGAGAGTGGTAGAAACCTCAGATACTCCTTTATTTCAAATATTTTAACAAATCTATATACATTATCTAGTAAATGCGTACAAAATAAACGTGTTTCTGAAGCGTTATTACCACTTTCATGATATATGTTTCATAGCAAAACAATACCCAGGTCCTGATATTTCTTATTTTTTCCTTCATTTATGTCTTCATCATAACGTGGCTTAACCTTTATCAACATATGCCATGATTCGAATATTTAACTATATTCGTCATTGTGGATAAATTCACATGAACTATTATCAAATATTTGTGACTTAATATTAGTTTATTTATACAGAAGTGTATACAAACCCTCTGATAAAATTCGAAACAGGGAAGGAATGATATGGGGGTATAATGAAATTCATATTAGTAAAATTTCATGTATATTTTTCTCAACTCCTATTATATTCGTATACTCAGAGTATTTGAACCTCATTTGTACTTGGAATGTCGCTCTATAAATTCATATTCTTCATATCTCATGGTAATATAAATAAAATCAAGCTTTCACATTACAAATGCACAGTATTTTTATAAAAATTTGTAATGACATTTCTGAATATTAGCAGTTATCCACTTTTATTGAAATCTGGCACAACTGTATATTCAATAATACGTATCAGCATATTTTCAAATACGAACGTAAATATTGTGACATCATGCATTTTCTGTGATACTTTGAATTTTAGTTATTTTTATAATTATATTGATTTTTATGTTTGTGACGTCAAATCATAAATTCTTGTGACGTTATAATTTTCCTTTGAACATTTTGCTTTCAAGCCATGACATGAATTACAAATCACGGAACTATTTATTTTCCTAGTTTCACTTCATTATGAAACTCCGTTATTTTTCCAAGTCCTGATCTGAATTACAAATCGTAGAACTATTTTATTTTTCTTAACTAAGTGACGTCATTGGATTTAATATTTGTTACCTATATTTAACATACTTTTATATTTACTGAAAATAAGTACAATATAATCACGTGTCTATGACGTCATAACCACGTGGTTGATGCTTGTATCTTATCCAAACAATTCCTGATATTTCCTGTTTATGACTAACTACACTTACATAGTGATTTACTTTATCTCACTATAACCAAAGTCCTAATCGCATCCATGTATCTATGACATCATAACCACGTCGTCGATGTTTGTATCGCATCCAATCAATTCCTGATATTTCATGATTAGGACTCACTTCATTTATATTTACCGTATAACATAACCAATTGTTTAGAGTATCTAAACAATTTGTTTCATATTTTCAACGTTATTCTATAACAATTCTTAATGTATTTAAAAACATAAATTCTAATTACATAATAAATCATTGCTTTAATATCATTTTTTTCGAGAGAAGACATCATTACTTAATATTACATTATGTAATTTAAATCTCATGGTTCTGTTCCTTTAAAAGCATCATGATCCCATATACATATTCTTGAATATTCATCTCATTTTCTTAAAAACTAATATTTTTAAATTAATTCATATTACATTTGCTATACTTCTTTTCGAGCGATGACTTTTAAAAATTATTAAACTTACTTCGCATTACATTTTCCATATTTCTCGCAAACTATGACTTTTTTAAAATTCTTTTATTCCAATTTCATTTTCCAATTTTTATATTTCTTTCAAGTTATAATTAAAAAATTAATTTAATATCTATCACTAATAAATTATTTTACATTTCTTAAAACCTAGAATATTTTTGTGAAATTTTTTTTTTATTAAAAGTTTATTGTTATTTACTAGCTAAAAGACTGAAAAAAGCAAGGAGTATAAGAACTCTTGTATTTTTCACACACGCACGCATACACAAACACAAACAAAAACATCCAAATGCACAAATATTACCTCTGAACCTGTGACTTCATTGTGGTGTTCCATTATGACACTTTGGCATCATCCGTGACTTCTTTAATTTCTGATCACTAAGCTTACGTCATCTTGATCATGTGGTTTCCGACATCTAGGTTTTCTAACCACATGGTGTTATCCATCATCTGGGATTTTTGTCTACACTCTAGAGGTTACCCACCATCTTGAATTTCTGTCAATGTGGTTTCAGCAATTTTGAATTTCTGTACAGGTAGTTTTCATTATCAATATATTTATCTTGACAATATGGTTACAAAAAATATTTTCTGATCTAATGGTTTTTCAAAACCAATATCATGAAGTTTTTTTCAGACAGATAATAATGGTGAATTTAAATTTTCTCAACTTTCTTCTCATTACTGTTATAAGCGTTGCCTCAATTTCACTATTCACCATTCTTTTATCATATACTAAGAGAGTAAACATTCATTTCCATGAGCTTATTTCAAAAGTAAGGTAACATATATACCACCTTCTCTCACTTACTTCACCGCCTATCCACTCCAATGCTGATGGATGGTCCCTTCATTACTCTTTCAGTTTGAAAGCAATAGTTAATTGACGCTAGAATAATGGTGGCATTGGAAAACAGACCTATTCATCTGTTATCCACTCCTATGCAGAAGACTCCACCCATCATTACTCTTTTCAGTTTGAAAGGCGCCCTTCTCAACGGCAGCTAATAGAAGTAAGGAAGGTATATTTGCAGCAACTGACCTCTAATCTATCTTGCATTTAAATTGGGACAAAGAAAACATGGTCGTTTCCTATGTAACCACAACTTAATTCCTTCATCTCTCTACTCGACACAAACTTCCACACTACTATGATACCTTCTTGGTGTTAATTTTTGTTCGTGATCTTTCTGTAAAGATTACATTAAACCACTTTCTTAACAAGCTTCTAAGATGTTAAGCGTTCTGAGGCGCCTTCAGAATTTTTTTACTCCACACAAGTTCCTTGCTCCATATAGAGGTATTGTTCGCCACCATATGAAGTACGCCTCACACGCCTCCACTCATGAAGCTATCCTTGAGACGGTGAAGCATAGGACTCTTCTTCTCATCAACTCTAACGAACTCACTAATTCTCTCCAGTGTCTTTCTGTCTGTCGGATTGTTGCTCCACTCTTTCAATTCTATCGCTATTGCAATGGATACTGCTTTTCAAATCTCTCTCGTCACATACCTACTCCATTGAGAAAGGATCTTTCTACACTTTTTACTTAGTCTTTTTCTTTCCCCATCCAACTCCCTGACCCCAGACCTAACCGTTATCCTCAATCTTATATGTAATCTACTGGTAAAGTATGGAATACTCCCTTCCTCTATATTCCCAACTTTCCATGTCTTATTCACCTTCAAACGCGATGTATCTTGAAATACCGGCCATCAATTTGACCAGGTTTCTGATTTTCTCCCAAACACTGGCTGGCGAATTGTAGTATGTATATATATATATATATATATATATATATATATATATATATATATATATATATATATATATATATATATATATATATATATATATATATATATATATATATATATATATATATATATATATATATATATTATATATTTTTAAAAATAAATAATTTTTGAACGTATACAAATAATAAAAAAAAAAGATTAGAAAATTTGTTTTTTGAAACCTTTGAAGAATCTCACAGAAGAAATCACTCACTCGAATCATCAAAGGAAACATATATTCTATATACATATATATATATATATATATATATATATATATATATATATATATATATATATATATATATATATATATATATATATATATATATATATATATATATATATATATATATATATATATATATATATATATAAGTAGTTGTGCGCCGATATTGCGAAACATGGGCGTGGTTTCAGAGGGGGGTACCCTGGGGCGTAGCCCAGGATACTTTTACCCCTGGGGCGAAGCCCCAGGGTATTTTAAGGTGTTAATAAGAGTTTAAGGTAACCCAGAGGGTATTTTATTGATTTGGGGATAGCCCCATGGTATTTTTAAGGTGCTATAAGACCTCCAAGTGGGTGAGGTACCCGAAAAAAGTAGTAATAGTTATTAATTAATTAATAAAATTATTATGAAATAATAATTATTGAATTCGTGTTAAAACACACTACACCCCTCACCCTCACTCTTAGAAAATTTATTATTATTATTATTATTATTATTATTATTATTATTATTATTATATCCATGAACTATGGGCCAACCACCCTCCTTGCAGGGGTCAGTCTGGGAGCCGCCGGGATTGCGCGCGCGTCGAGATCCACCCACACAGGGGTCCGCATTTCTTGTTAAAATCCCCTATGGAATAGGGCTTGCCCTATTCAGATCTTCTGCGGGTATTATTTTTTCCTTTGTTCTTATTATTATTATTATTATTATATTATTATTATTATTATTTTTACATTCATTATATTATTTTTCTTCTATGTTATTATATATATTATATATATATATATATATATATATATATATATATATATATATATATATATATATATATATATATATATATATATATATATATATATATATATATACAGAGAGAGAGAGGCCTTTTCTTTAGGCATGCCTGGTTCCAAGGTCAACTTGAGAAAGTACAACCCTGAGGGTACAACCGTCGCAGGGTAAAAATACAATTAAAAAAAGTATTTCCATGTCCAGTTCTTAAACCGGTTTTACCTTTTTCCTTTTTATTTTTAAACGACCAATCTAGGGCAGGACCCTTTCATCCCAAAAACCTTAAATTTAATTGAAAATCCATGCCATGTTGCTTTCTAAAACAATTTACTTGTCATTTTAAAGTGTGCCAAGGCCGCTGGGGTCACTGAGGGCACTACCTTCTAAGCATGGGTTTAACCATTTTCATTCCCCTGTCAAAAATAATTAATGCCATGTCAAAAATAATTAATGGCACATCCTAACGTTTTTTCTAAATGCACTTTCTAAAAATAACCTTAACCCACTTCCAGAACCTTCTCAATTAGTATAAAAACAACTGATTTCCATGTTTAAACATTAGTATTATTAAGAGTGTTAACAGTATACTGTAAACTTTAAACTTGTTGAACCCACTGCAGCGATCTTCGATCAACTCTAGCGACTGAAAAAATTAGACGTCTTAAAGCAGAAAAAGCAGGAAAAAGAAGAAAAACCGAAACAAAGTTGAAAATAAGAAGTCTTTTTACTTAGGTATGTAATATATATATATATATATATATATATATATATATATATATATATATATATATATATATATATATATATATATATATATATATATATATATATATATATATATATATATATATATATATATATATATATATATATATATATATATATATATATATATATTATATATATTATATATATATATATATATATATACATATATTACAAATAGGATAGCAAATACTGTGTGCAAGAGCATTCTAATTTGATCATAATTCTATCCAGATCTGCAAGAATGGAATCGGAAATATGAAAACGAGAGGCAACTCTAGATGCAAAGGAAGGAGTAGATTTGAAATGAGTAGAAGAATGGAGGGTGATTCATCGGCATATGAATGGATAGGGTTATATGAACAGCTAAGAAGATCATTAATAAAAGTAAGAATAGAGTCGGAGATAAGACAGAACCCTGAGGAACACCACTATTGACAGGAAAGGAAGAAGTCGCTCCATCAACAACAGCTGAAATGCAAGGATTAGAAAGAAAGATAGACACAAGGAAGCAAAGAGAAGGAGGAAACCCATTGGAGGAGAGCTTGGAAAGCGGTGGCGCATGGCATACCCGGTCAAATGCCCTAGATATGTCAAGCGCCACCACGCAAGTCTCCCCATGGTCCCTAAGAGCAGAACACCATAAATCTTAGAGATAGGAAAATATATCACCAGTAGACCACGAACGTCGAAAGCCATACTGATGATCAGAAAGAAGGGAATGAGATTCCAGATGATCTAAGAAGTGAGAGTTGAGAAGAGTTTCAAAGATCTTAGACAGAATACAAGTGAGAGTTAAAAGGTGATAGTTAGAAGGATCAGAACGGCTACCTTTTATTCGAAATAGGTTGGAGTAATGTGAGCTTCCAACACTGAGGAAAAGTACTAGTATTGAGGCACAGAGAGAAAAGTTGAACGAAGGATGGAGGCAGCTCAGAGGCACACTCCCTTAAAACTCGGGGAGGAATGCCATCCGGGCCGTCTGCCTTCTTTACGTTCATAGATTTCAGAAGCCCATGCACCTGATCAAATGTAATCACAGGTAAAGGCATGGGATCTCTGAGTGGAGAAGAAGTAGGGGAGGATTGCCGGAGTCGTCCAGGGTTGATTGAATTAGAGGAGAACAGGAGGCAAAGAGATCAGCCTTAGGAGAACAAAGTAATAGATAGCTGTTGTGAAACGGTAACGTCTCAACGAGTCTTGGGCTCGTGTACAGAGTGGTTTGTGTGTGCTGATCTCAGAAGCTATTTTTTGACCACATATATATTACATAGTGATTAACATGGATGCCTCTTACTTCGCCTTACTTGCCGAGTCTATGCTTAGACGATTGGAAAATGTCAGGAAAAGCAAAGGACATATGACAAAGTATTAAACTATAATAAAAAATATTTTCAATAAAATCATTTCGGAAAACGTTTTTGCTTTTATTTTCCTTAAATTTTGCAAAAATAAACCTTGTAAAGATTTCATTTGAGGCCACATTATATATATATATATATATATATATATATATATATATATATATATATATATATATATATATATATATATATATATATATATATATATATATATATATATATATATATATATATATATATATATATATATATATATATATATAAGGCGATGGCGGGTTGCAATCACATTTGCTTACATTTTTCATGTCGATACGAGGTTTTCTCACTCGTTGCTTAGGTTCTTTTAATTGGTAGATAAGAACTGCTTTTTAATTCCGTCAATGTGCTTCTGTTTTAAAATGTCGATCTGTATTTCTAGATTCTAGATTTGTGCTCAGCACTAGTATTCTCAATTCTGTGTTAATTGTTTAAAGTTCGAAGTAGCGTAGAAATTACCAAGCCGTGACGCCATTGTTCTTTCATTGTTTTTCACACAAACTAAATCTGGTAGTAAATGATTTGAACACAATACCTGAAATGCACAATAGTGTGGAAACTACAAAGTTCATTATTACATTTTTCCGCTAGTCGGTCTTAAGAAGAAAATTAGTTCGAAACATTCCAAGACTATGCCAGACCAGATGGTCTGTAAAACACGAGTGAATCAGAGTGTTTAAGGAGAACTTTGTACGAATAATGCAAGCGTTAGAAACCCTTTCCATTGAAGGAAATTTCATCACAAGAAATAACGATTTTCAGTTGCATTCAGCGGCATGTTAGTCGTCATTTATCATGGATGTAATGTTGATCGCGAAGTACTCTGCGGTGTTAAAGTCACTTGTGAATGTCCTCCATTCCAAGACCTCGGATGTCGTCTAAAGCTTGCAGCACATTCAACGCATTGTGGAAATGATTAGGCACTATCGTAAGGATGAAGAAAACTTACCGATAAAGTGTTAAAAGAAGCTAGTCAAATAGCCGAGCAACTAGGATTGTATCTGGATATACCATGTATTGTTGGTAGGCAGCAACCATACAACAACAAATCCAACGGAGGTCTGGAGAAGATTCTTAATAATTCCGTATCTTGATTCTATAACATCTTCTTTAGAATTACTGTTTTACCGAAAATAGACCTACCTTAGAAGTGACATATCTACATCCATTACATATGTTTCTCATGACAATCGATGAATTAAAGGAAAAAGCAGCTTCATTTTACAGCTTTTACCATTTAGATGGCCTAGAAACCGAACTGAAGCTTTGGTACAAAATTTGGAAAGACAAGAAACTGAGTAATGAAGAACTAAAAGATCTTTTCATTTCCAAAATCTTAGAAGAGAAAGAACTTTTCTTTCCAGCATCAAAAAAGGCTCTGCTAATACTTCTCTCCCATCCATGCACGACCAATACAGTAAAGCGCTCTTTCTCTACTCAGCGATAGATTAAGTCTTGGTTACCAAGCAATATGGGAAAGGACAGGACGATAGGGATGGCTTTGATGAGTATATACTGAAAATTTGTGTTTGACAATTATGATTATTTTATTCAAACATTAGTTAATAATTTGCGATGAACCCTTACAACTGTTCCATATTATGAATTTTTCATCATTTTCATATTGTATTTGATATTCTATTGCATTATTAAAATAATATTTAAATAAATATTAATTAATTCTTTATAAATAAAAATGTTTCAAATTTAATATGTATACTACTTTCCTTGTAAGCTCCATAAAAATTCTGCTCCCCCCTTCCAATTGAAAGCTGGCGACGTGCAATATATATATATATATATATATATATATATATATATATATATATATATATATATATATATATATATATATATATATATATATATATAATATCTTCATCCCCCAGGAAGGACTATCGTCTGTCAGATGGATCTTTCGAGGAAGATCCTAGGGTTTCACGGCCCACGGCGGTAAGCTGGCTGGGCCAGGCCTATCGCGGATGCCGGAGATTATTCCCATCATGGCAAGCTTATGGCACTCCACTATGTACTCTTTAACGACTGAGTCATAGCTAAGCGCAAGGAGAAACCGCTATTTCCATCCGGCCAGGCCTCGAACATGGACCTCTCGTTTGCCATAGTGCTCGATCGATAGCTACGGAGCCACTATTATATATATATATATATATATATATATATATATATATATATATATATATATATATATATATATATATATATATATATATATATATTTAATAAAAAGTTCACATCTCAACGGCTTTGCCCTATTCGAGGAGAGGAACTTTTCTAGGTAGTATATACCTAGGATCCCAAAGTGGGATCGAACTGGCGCCCTCAAGCACGTGAGTTAATCACTCTACCGTTTGAGCCACGGTTATATATATATATATATATATATATATATATATATATATATATATATATATATATATATATATATATATATATATATATATATATATATATATATATATATATATATATATATATAATAACATTCGTAAATAGAGTAAGCATAGGAAATTTGGTCTCTCCCAACAAGAATTTATTCTGATAAATCTGTTCTCATAAGGAACACTAAAAGCTTCTCTTTGCATCTATAACTACACGCATGGAGATAAGTTTGGACAAACATCACTCCCCTCGGTATAATAGCGCTCGTGTTAGGCCTCTTAAATATGAGTGGCCTTGAGGGGAGAGCGATTCACGCGTGTCGCCAAGGGAAAAGCTCAAGTGATGAACGAAGAATATATATATATATATATATATATATATATATATATATATATATATATATATATATATATATATATATATATATATATATATATATATATATATATATATATATATATATATATATATATATATATATATATATATATATATATATATATATATATATATATATATATATATATATATATATATATATATAATATATATATATATATATATATATATATATAATATATATATATATCACCCAGTGGTAGTCAAAGGTCAGAAGCCTACTAAAATTTCCACCAAAGTCAGAGAGAAAATTGAAATCTTGTCAAATTAAAGGTCGACATGTTCCGATTACGGCTTTTGAAGATGAAAATCATAGGAAGTTGGGAAATAGAAGAAGGGAGTGTGCTTCCGACTTTACCAGTAGTGTACATGTAAAATTGAACATAGCGATTATGTCTGGGGTTAGAGAGTTGGAAAGAGAAGTATGAGACTGTGTAAAAACATGTGTCGCACAAGCCTTTTACGATGAAGGAGATATGCGACGGAAGAGTTCAGAAGAAGTGTCCATTGTATTAGCGATCATATATAGAGAGTGACGCAACATTTTAACGGGCAGAAAGAGACTGGAGAGAATTAGTGATAGCAGGAGACTTGATAAGACGAAAAAGTCCTAGACACCAATTTTTCAAAGAGAACTATTTGAGTGGAACCATCCCAGATGCGTGAGGAGTACTCTATACAAATAGAACAACACCTCTATAAAGAGAAAGCTACTGGGGCTGTGTGAAGAAATTCTGAATTTGCCTCAGAACCATTAACCTCTTAGAAGCTTGTTTAGAAAGAGAAGTGATGTGATCTTTCCAAGAAAAATATACAATGAGAATTATAAGGAGAGATGAAATTTGAAATACGACATAAATCAATGGTTAATTTCTCCAAGGATATCTTTCTTTTGTCTATTCACTGGTGATGGGAGGGGCGGATTTCAAATTGGAAAGAGTAATGAAGGGTAGAGTCATCTGCAGAGGAGTGGTTAGGAGATGAAATAACAGAGAGGAAGTCATAAATGAAAAGCTTAAAAAGTGCCAGGGATAGGAGAGATTCTTGAGAAATACAACTATTAACAGATTTAAAGGATGAACGTTGGCTATCTACAAGAGTTGCTATAGAACGACCGGAAAGGAAATCATAAAGAAGGCCACAGAGGGCAGTTTGAAAATCATAGCTTTTTGCCTCACTCTATAGAAAGCTTTCCATATGTCTAGCGCGAAAGCAAATGATTAACCGATATGCAGAAGAGCGGAATACCAAGAGTTCTAGGGAAAGAAGATCACCAGTAGAGCTATTTTTATGAAGCTATACTGGCGATCAGATATAAGATTAGAAGAATTGAGATATTTTTCTAAGTCTTCCTGTTAAGAATAGATTTGAAAACTTTAGAAAGAACGTAAGTTAAAGGAAGAGGGCGGTTGTGGGAAAGTTGAGAGGGGTCTACTTCTTCGACAAGAAACGAAGGTTGAAGTAGATAGAAAACATAGACGAAATACTTTACCAAAGGAGGGTGCAAGCTTGAAAGTATAAGCTTTGTAAACCAGAGAAGAAATGCCATCAGAACCGTACGGCTTCTTAGTGTTAAGATCAGAGAGAACAGAAATGAAGACTTTATAGGAAATTTCAATTTTAGACATAAATGAATTTGAGGAGTTGAAGGAGTAAGAAGAGCTACGAAATAGCCTAAGTTTGATTTACAAGCAAAAGTTTGAGCGAAAAAATCCAGCTTTAGAGGAAAAGAATACGGAAGCTATACCGTCAAAAAATATGAGAGGCTGGAAAGAGGAAGAAACAAAGTTAGAATCAAAATTTCTTGAAAAATTCTAGAAAGGATATGAGCATGTTTTGAAAAATGCTAGAAAGGATGTGAGGAAGTCGAACCTAAAAGATTATTACATTGACGAATGAGAAATAAGTTTTTTTCTGAGTTGCGTAGAATAGATTTGATGTATTCCGGGATGATTTATAAGTTGCAATAGTTTCTGGACTTTGAAGACGACGGTAATCACTGAAGGCAACATCTCTACGGTGGATAGCACGAGGACAAGGAGATAACCCAAGGTTTGTTAGGATTCGTGGAAGAGAAGAATATGGAATGTACGCCTCTATGTCAAAGAGAATCACCTCGGTTTTCGCTCTGTACATTCCGAGAGACCCCTCTCAAGAAAACTGATCATTTCGTAGGAAATCAGAAAAGCACAACAGCAAGTCAGACCAGTTAGTGCTACTTAAATGCCAAAAACGGCTCCACATCGAACGCGGGTTCCATTCTTGCGGAAGACTTGAAGAGACAGAACAAGATACAGAGATAAGAAGGGGATGGATTGAACCCATAGTAAGAAAGAGTTTAACAGTGTAGGAGAAGAAAAAGAGGTTAAGAGATTATCAAGTTTGTGGGGTTCATCACCAAGACAGTCCGCGATACGAGTAGGGAGATCCACAAACTGCTCAATGTTGTTCGGGATTGAAAAGTGGTACGCAAGTTCATCAGCTAGATTATGAGAAGTAGATGAAAACTATTGTCTGTGCTGAACGTTTAAATCACCTAATATGATGATTTCAGAGGAAAGAGTCGGAGAAAGAATGTAGTCTACTTTGGAGTTAAGAAAGTAGAAGAATTTTTTATAGTCTGTAGTGGTAGGAGATAAGCAGACACAGGAAATGAATTTATTTTCAGTGTTGCAAGACAGTTTAAGCCACAAAGTAGATAATTTTAAGACTAAAGATTAAGAATACGAGAACAAACAACATCGTTGAGCACATATCCGCAACATCTTGCTGTGGCATGAAATTGAAGATAGAGACAGTAGGAGGAAACAGAATAGAGTTCGCTTTTAGAGCACTCAAACACCTGAGTTTCAGTTAAGAACATGATATGAGGTTTAAAGGAAGAGCGGTAGTGTTCGACAAACTGAAAATAAGACCAACTAATTTTCACCAGAGTTGGGGGAATTTCGAGTCAGAGTCTATAATGTGTGCTATTCTATTTTACCAGTAGTGTATATGAAAGACTGAGCATAGCGGCTAAGCGTGAGGTCAAGGAGGTGAACGGAAAAGGATGTTTATTAAGCATATCTTTTAGATTGTTCAAGCAACGAAACATTTGACAGACAAAATTAAAAGAATCATCAATCCCGTGATTAAGATAAAAGCCTATATTTTTCCCAGAGAACAAATTTTCGGCTATGTTAATGATAGAGAGACAACACAGGAAAGTTGGTTAACAGGATAGTACTAAAGGTAAGAACTCAAAATCCGAAGAAGATTCCACTTAGAACTTTTACCACTTCCACAATATATCTTGATGCCACTAACTACAGCGAGTTTATAGATTGGACACAATATAAGCTGTCGTCCACTCCCATGGAGGAAAGCTTGATTTGATTTTTTGAATTTTCTTGCCATGTCTAAGCTGGTGAAAGATGCTTCAAACTTGTCACAGAGTCCGGAGAAAATTGAGCCGGTAAGAAAACAGAGGTTGCTACATTAGAGCAATTCTGCTCTAAACATCCACAATGCCAAATTTTATCAAAAATCTGAATTTAAGACCACAGTCATGACTAAATCAACATAATTTAGCAACCCAAATTTTTTCGATAGTTGGGTAGAGTAT
>SEYY01011708.1:7500-10000 GCA_009176605.1 Armadillidium nasatum | reverse complement strand
GTTTGTTAAGTTTGCTAGAAATGAAAGAATATGGAATGTACACCAAAATGCCAAAGAGAGTCACCTAAGTTATGCGTTCTGCACGCTCCGAGGACCCCTCTCACGAAAGCAATAATCATTCCACGTAAAATCGAAAGAGTGCGACAGAAAGTCCGACTAGCTTACGGCACCGAAACGGCGCAAATGTTTCCTCGCAATAGGCAGAGGTCTTTCCTGCTCGAACGAAGGACAGCAGATCAGTTAATATCACCTACTCTCACAAACTAATGTGTATTATCATAATTTTTAAGTCTGCTAGAAAACTCACAGACTAAATTCATTATACTCATGTTTAAATTTGTTATAAGGACACCCGGTCCCTGACCTTAAAATTTAATACGACAGAGTGTAAAACTCGGCGCTACGACGGTACAAAAGAGAAATCGCGAAGAGAAGGCTCATAATTAACGTCACCGATCTCTCCAGACCACGCACGAAAGCTGAGCAGCAGGTCAGTTCCTGTCCCCCCTCTCGCAAGCTAATTTTTATGATCTCAATTTTTAAGTCTGCTAGCAAACTCACAGACTAAATACGTTAAACTCATATTTAAAGTTTGCTATAAGGGAACTCGAACCCTGACCCTTAGGCTTGATACGATGAGTGTTACTTCTTCGCTACGACGGTACAAAAGAAAAATCCCGCAGAGAAGGCTCATGAATAACTATCCAAGCATACCAACTCCAAAGACTTTTCCCGACTGCACTCGAACGCAGGACAACAGGTCAGTTCTTATCCCCCCTTCTCGCAAACTAATTTTTGTTATCATAATACCTAGTCTGCTAACAAACTCAAACTCTGAATAAAATAAACTTAAGTTTAAAGTTTTCTATAAGGGACCCGAACACAAAACTTTAAGATCGATACGTTATATTGTTACTTCTGCTCTACGACGGTACAAAAGACATATCACGAAGAGAAGGTTCATAATTACCAATCCACACAGACCAACTCTACGAACCTCTCCCCACCTAGTTCGAACTAAATAACTATCCACTCTTCCAGGTAACTGGTCATTTACTATCCCCTTCTCTCGCAAGCTAAATTTTATAATCATAATTTTCAAGTCTCCTAACAAATTCGCAGACTGATTACATTAAACTCATGCTTAGAGCTTGCTATTAGAGTACCCCAACACTGACCCATAAGCTTGATACGACAGAGTGTTACCTCTGCGCAAGACGGCACAAAAGAGAGATGGGTATTAAGAGGCTCATAAATAACTATCTACACAGGCCAGATCCACGGACAACCCTTCAGTTAATATCCCCCACTCTACCAAACTAATATTTATTATCATAATTTTTAAGTCTGCACACAAACTCACATTATACTCATATTTAAATTTGCTATAAGATGGGCCCAATCCCTGATCTTTAAACTTATACGACAGAGTCTTAACTCGAAGCATCGACGGTACAAAAGAGATATCACGAAGAGAATGCTCATGACCACCTATCCACAAAGACTATCTCCATGGACTTCTTCCGACCGAGCTCGAACCCAGAACAAGTCGAATAATATCCCTCCCTCTCGCAAATTAATTTTTATGATCATAATATTAAGTCTTCTAACAAACTCAAACACTAAATACAATAAACTTATATTTAAAGCTTGTTGTAAGGAGACCCGAACACTGACCTTAAAGATTGATACGGCAAATTGTTACTACTGCGCTACGACGGTACAAAAGACAAATCACGAAGAGAAGCTCATGATTACCTATCCACACAGACCAACTCCACGGACCTCTCCCGACTGGGCTCGAACGCAGGACAACAGGTCAGTTAATATCCCTCCCTCTCGCAAACAAATTTTTATGATCATACATTTTAAATCTTCTAAAAAACTCTTCTCTTAGACTAAAAACATTTAACTAATGTTTAAATTTGCTATAGGGGACCCAATCCCTGACTTTTAAGCTTAATACGACAGTCTTTACTCGTTTCTACGACTGTTCCAAAGGGAAATCACGAAGAGAAGGCTCATGAATAACTATTCAAGAAGACCTAGTCCACGGACCTCAGCAGACCGTGTTCGAACGCAGAGAAACAGGTCAGTTTCTATCACCCCACTTCTTGCAAACTAATTTTCATGTTCATAATTTTAAATCTTCTAACAAAGTCACAGACTGAATAAATTAGTGACTTTGTTAGACTTAAAAATCATGATCATAAAAATTAGTTTGCGAGAGGATGGGATAGGAACCGACCTGTTGCCACGAGTTCGAGCGCAGTCGTGAAGGGTCCGTGGAGTTGGTCTGATTGTATTAATAAGCATTCCCTTCGTGATTTCTCTTTTTTCCCGACGTAGTACAGTGGTAACACATTCTTACCAATCTTAAAGGTCAGGGTTTGGGTCCCCTTAAAACAAACTTTAAATACGAGTCTATATATATATATATATATATATATATATATATATATATATATATATATATATATATATATATATATATATATAT
>SEYY01011708.1:0-2500 GCA_009176605.1 Armadillidium nasatum | reverse complement strand
GGTTTACCAAGAAACATCTCTAAATACCTTATTGAACCATTTCTATGACCAGTATTCACATTTGTTCCATCTGCCTTCACCAGAGATAATCTATTTTCCAATTCCGTACCACAAACTTTCTTATAGATTCCATGGGCGATATCAATTCCTTTTCCGCTCTCTGGTGAAAAATGGTCAAGATAGAAGTCGCCTGAAAAAAATGAATAACTTGTTAATTAACAAATTAAGTTTGCAAAGTTGTGAATTGATTTCACAGAAACTTTTAAATAAATACCTACCATTTAAATTAACAATGTACACTGTACAGGTCTAAAATATTTAAATTTTATTTACCTGGCTCGCCAGTGATAACGTAATGGTCTTCAAGTATTGTAGACGTGTAGTATTTGCCATTCAATTCAGAGATTTGAAGAGTTGCATCTCTTCTTCCATCGAAACCAATGCCAGTTATGTTACCAAAACCAATTTTCTTCTTCTTTCTGCCTTTCTTTTCTTAATTTATTTCTTTCTCTTCTTAACTTATTTCTGAAAAGTTTTGGTTTGTTAGTAGGTAAATCAGAATAGTTTTCACAAAAAATCATGTTTAGTGAATAATGTAAGTAATCAGTATTATTAGTTTTAAATGTTTATATTGTATAATGTATTTCAGAAATTTATATCATGAGATAATGCCTTTTACCGAAGAAGATAAAATTCTTATTCAACATTATCGAATGGAGAAGAAGTATGCAGAATGAAATTATTACTTGAATTCCCTCACAAATGATGACTTTAGGGGGTTTAGACTTCTGATAAAGAAATTTGATGAACTGCAAGCATTAAACGAAAATCAAGAAGCGGCTTCTCGTTTAATGCTTGCAGTTTCATCAGTTTCCTATAACAGAGTGTCTAAACCACCTAAAGTCCATCCTTTGTGAGAGAATTCATGTAATAATTTCCTTCTGCCATAATTCTTCTCCATTCGATATTGTTTAATAAGAATTTTATTATTTCGAAATAAAACATGGAAATAAGCTTTTATATAGCTTGAAAAAAACATAAGAAAAAAAAGGTAGAATTTTTAAATTTCTCAAATATAAATAAACAATTATGCTTTATCTTACTATTTTGAAATTTATTGATAATTTTAAAATGCTTGTTTTTTTGGACATAGTATATATTATAGTATATATATTATATATATATATATTATATATATAATAATTATATATATATATATAAATATCTATATATTTATATTATTTCTATATTATATATATATATATATTATATATATATATATTATATAATTTATTATATTCTTATTAGGATTAATATATATATTATAATATTATAATATATATATAATATATAATATAATATATATTTATATTATTTATATAATTTTAAATTATAAAATATTTATATATTATATTTATATATATATATTATTATATTATTATTATAATATTATATTTTTATATATATATATATTTATATATATATATATAATAAATAATTTTATTATGATAAATATATATATTAATTATTATATATATTATATATATATATAAAACAAAAATATATTAAAAAAAAAAAAAAAAAAAAAAAAATTATATATATATATAATATATATTATATTTTTTTTATAATATATTAATATTATAATATTATTTAATATTATAAATATATATATTATATATATTATATATATATATATATATATATTTTTATTATATATATATATAAATAATATATATATATGTATACTTTTTAATTATTTCACTTATCACCTTTCCCACTTTCGTGGGGTGCTGCCCACCACAATTTCTTTACAAAAAAACTCATTCCTACCTTTCATTCCCTTTCACAACCGCCCTACATCTCACACTATCTTTGCTCTTCTAAATTGAAATTCCTTTCACCCAGAATTTTTC
Organism: Armadillidium nasatum; assembly: GCA_009176605.1. Classification (NCBI taxonomy): domain Eukaryota; kingdom Metazoa; phylum Arthropoda; class Malacostraca; order Isopoda; family Armadillidiidae; genus Armadillidium; species Armadillidium nasatum. Next base: position 584 of record SEYY01011708.1, on the reverse strand, counting down.
TCACTCCATCCATCTATCTCAACTTTAGCATACCCATACTCCTACCCTTATCCACCTCGGATCTATCATCTGTGACCATCATTCAGAACTCATTCATTCTACACAGATGTTAAAATAATTTTAGCAAACGCTTCTAGCTCTATCAACTTCACTTTATTCCTTCCACACATCTCTCTTATTCTTTTATTTCTAATCCCATCAATCTTTCTCAGTTTATATATTGCCCTCATATCCCTTATCTCAAAAGCATTTAAACTTTTCCTCGCTCGAGCATTTATCATCTACGTTTCGTACCCATACATTATAGAAGGCAAACACATGCATTCAAACATTCTTTTTATTTTTTTCGAAATTTTCCCTTTCATCCATACTCCTCATAGGGCCCCCAAGCACATTCATTCCTTCTTCCACTATGTTTTCTATTTCTTTCTCCGACCTCCACTAACCTTCCACCAACATTCCAAGATATTTAAATTCCTCAACCTCCTCAAGTTTCCTTTCCCCACACTTCTACACCCTCACATTCCTCCCCCCAAATATCCTCATCACACTTCCAATTCTAATAACTTTACCTCTCTCTGGAT
>SEYY01011707.1:25000-26615 GCA_009176605.1 Armadillidium nasatum | reverse complement strand
TTAATAATAATAACAATAATAATAATAATAAAAATAATAAAAATAAGAAATATTTAATGAAAATAGACACATTATTAAGAAATCTTACCAGAGATTATTGGCATTCAGAATATGACGTCTTATGTAATGCTTCACAGATGACTGAAGAGGGAATTAAAAAAAAATATAAAAAATTTTATTTTGAAGATGAACTCCCCTACCCATAAAATTTTTAATTAATAAATATTATTATTTTATTAATAATTAATAATAATCGTGCAAAATGTAATATCTTCGTGACACCAAAAACTCTTTTCTCCGTAGTAAATGTAATAATTTTTCTGGTTCCTCTTCCTCCCTCCCATTCTGGTATTGTTAAAAAATAAATGTCAACTCAAACTATGGTACAACTACCCTACCTATATGTTATGGCGCATTACGGCAAATTTAATTATTACATATTATTCTTCTTAAACTAACGCTATTTCAAGGCACAATCTTCTTAAATGAACCATCTTGTCCCATTTCTCCTCCTTTGAAGAGAGTTATTTAAAACGTTTACTACACAAACTCATTCTTTTTTTTTTTTTGTTCAACTCTCCAACCTTTGACTGAACAGATATGCTCATTCTTACATGTACTCAACTGAAAATGTCTTGAGCACTTTTCCTTTTCTATTTTCCAGACTTTATTTAATTTACACACTTTCAAACACCCTCTATTTTGATATGTCAAGATTTAATTTAGATTCTCATATGTGATTTGTATCTCCAAGTTTGGTAAATGTTCGATCGTCATTTTTCTCTTCTCGATAAGATATATATATATATATATTATATATATATAATATATTATAATATATATATATATATATATATATATATATATATATATAATAATACATTATTTAATATATATATATATATATATATATATATATATATATATATATATATATATATATATATATATATATATATATATATATATATATATATATATATAATATATATATATATATATATATATATATATATATATATATATATATATATATATATATATATATATATATATATATATATATATATATATATATATTATATATATACCATCACCTCACAATCCTAATATATTCTGGTAGGCATGCCTATCAGGTGCTACTCCTCCAGAATCGATCCGAGGCCTAAGTAGAATTGGTATCTTTAGTAGTTTCTGTCTTGCCTTCCCGGCTTGCTAAGCCTGTTGACACAACCTCCTAAAGTTTCTTAAGATGCCTTGAAGTAATTCCAATAATATCTGATTATTAAACCGTGAATTATTTTTTAAAGTTTTTTAGAAGAATCTATTTGAAAATTTTCTTTCAATCACAAATTATTTATATTTAAATTCCGTTATATCTAAAAATTAATTAAAAGACTTGGAGCGCAAAATTTTGTTGTTTCTCTTGAATTTGCTAAATTATTAATTTTGATTTAATTTGTAACGTTGATTTTAATTTCAAACTTTAAATAGAATAAAAATTTAAAAATATTTTCTTTGTTCATTTTTTTTTTTTATTCCTTCTATCTCTCTCTCTCTCTCTCTCTCTCTCCTCTTTTTTTACCGATATCTAAAAATTGCCGATTACCCGATA
>SEYY01011707.1:10000-15000 GCA_009176605.1 Armadillidium nasatum | reverse complement strand
ATATATATATATATATATATATATATATATATATATATAAAGTGAAAATTGAAACTTTTATGGGAATCCTTCTCTGGGGTCGAACCACCGCCTGTTGCGACTGAGAACGACAAAGACTCGATGCTCTACCGCTGAGCTATCCACGAACCCAAAAAAGTTCGTTTCAAGAACAGTTTCAAGCATACGAGCTCCCGTCAAGGATCAGGTTTTCACCCTGTACTTCCCTCTATCGTTCCTTTTTAAGATATTATTTAAATTACAATGCTATAATCGCATCAGTAAATATGTATAAAGTGAAAATTGAAACTTTTATGGGAATCCTTCTCTGGGGTCGAACCACCGCCTGTTGCGACTGAGAACGACAAAGACTCGATGCTCTACCGCTGAGCTATCCACGAACCCAAAAAAGTTCGTTTCAAGAACAGTTTCAAACATACGAGCTCCCGTCAAGGATCAGGTTTTCACCCTGTAGTTCCCTCTATCGTTCCTTTTTAAGATATTATTTAAATTACAATGCTATAATCGCATCAGTAAATATGTATAAAGTGAAAATTGAAACTTTTATGGGAATCCTTCTCTGGGGTCGAACCACCGCCTGTTGCGACTGAGAACGACAAAGACTCGATGCTCTACCGCTGAGCTATCCACGAACCCAAAAAAGTTCGTTTCAAGAACAGTTTCAAGCATACGAGCTCCCGTCAAGGATCAGGTTTTCACCCTGTAGTTCCCTCTATCGTTCCTTTTTAAGATATTATTTAAATTACATATTTACTGATGCGATTATAGCATTGTAATTTAAATAATATCTTAAAAAGGAACGATAGAGGGAAGTACAGGGTGAAAACCTGATCCTTGACGGGAGCTCGTATGTTTGAAACTGTTCTTGAAACGAACTTTTTTGGGTTCGTGGATAGCTCAGCGGTAGAGCATCGAGTCTTTGTCGTTCTCAGTCGCAACAGGCGGTGGTTCGACCCCAGAGAAGGATTCCCATAAAAGTTTCAATTTTCACTTTATACATATTTACTGATGCGTTTATAGCATTGTAATTAAATAATATCTTAAAAAGGAACGATAGAGGGAACAACAGGGTGAAAACCTGATCCTTGACGGGAGCTCGTATGTTTGAAACTGTTCTTGAAACGAACTTTTTTGGGTTCGTGGATAGCTCAGCGGTAGAGCATCGAGACTTTGTCGTTCTCAGTCGCAACAGGCGGTGGTTCGACCCCAGAGAAGGATTCCCATAAAAGTTTCAATTTTCACTTTATACATATTTACTGATGCGATTATAGCATTGTAATTTAAATAATATATATATATATATATATATATATATATATATATATATATATATATATATATATATATATATATATATATATATATATATATATATATATATATATATATAAAACTTCCATCAGCAAACTTGATTGCAATTTCAGTACACCCACGTGATTTTGAAATTGTCTTTGACCATCACATTGCAACTTCTATAAATAGGAACCTCTATTGGACAGCGCTTTGATTATGTGACCAATTTTTTCATCTTTTCCTATTGCATATATTAAATAGTTGGTTTAACTCCAAAGTTTGGTACGTTTTTTATTGAAGGTCTGAAAATAGATCATGAAATATGGAAAATATAAAATACCAAATTTTGAATTCTTTGACCCTAACATTGCAACTGATATAAATATGAACCTCCGTCCTAAAGGGCTTTCACTATGAAAACAAATTTTTTATTCTTTTCCTGTTCTAGAAGATAATTAACTTCAAATTTGTGTTATTATTACCATTATTATTAGTATTATTTTATTATAATTCTATATTTGGTATATATATATATATATATATATATATATATATATATATATATATATATATATATATATATATATATATATATATATATATATATATATATATATATATATATATATATATATATATATATATATATTTACTTTTTAATTAATGACATTCTCTTTATTACTTCATCATCTATCCACTCCTATCAATACTCTATAAAGTTTGAAAGACGTCCCTCCCAACAGCAGTTAATAGATTCAAGAAGGATGGCCTTGGAGCAACTACCTCTGATCTTTCTCGTATTTCAAATTGGGACAAAGAAAAATGGTCGTTTTCAATGTCTCAAAAACTCAATTCCTCCATCTTTCAACTAGATACAACCTTCCACACAACTATGATATCTTCGAAAACACACGACTCAAACCTTTATCTGTCTTCAATATTCTCGGTGTTTCTTTTTCTCGTGATCTTTCTTGGAAGGAACACATTACTTCTCTCTCTAAGCAAACTTCTAAGAGGTAGGTGTTTAGAGACTCCTTCTTAATTTTTTTACGCCACCCCAGTTGGTTGCACTTTATAGAGGTGTTGTTCACCCCTGTATGGTGTACGCCTCTCACATCTGGAGTGGTTCAAATTTTACAGCTCTCCTTGACAAGGTGGAATCTAAGGCTTTTCGTCTCATCAACTCTCCCATCCTCACTAATTCTCTCAAATTTATCTCTTCTCGTGGATTTGTTGCATCACTCTCTCTATACTATCGCAATTACAACGGATATTGCTCTTCTGAACTTTCTCTAAACATACCTTCTCCACTGAGAAGAGCTCGTGCGGCACGCTTTTCTATACAGTCTCATCCTTTCTCTGACCTCATACTTAACCACTATGCTCAATATTGCAAGTGGTCTACTGGTAAAGTCTGGAACACACCTCCTTTATCTGTTTCCCTAACTTCCTTTGACTTGCATACTATTATCTAACGCAGTGTAACTTGACATGTCGGCCTTTAACGACAAAGATAAGATATTCCTCATCTGTGGTGGAAACTGGAAGGTCTCCTGCCTTTGCCCATCGGAGTATATATATATATATATATATATATATATATATATATATATATATATATATATATATATATATATATATATATATATATATATATATATATATATATATATATATATATATATATATATATATCATATTATTTAGTATTAATAGAAATATTTCATCTTAATAATTGCAATATCTTATAAGTGCAATTAACACACACACAAACACACAGACACACATACGCACACACACACAAGCACTCGCTTACCCACATTAACGCAAATAAATAATGGAATTGAACAAGTTAAATTTTTATAAAAATCATTATGAAAAAAAAAGAAAGAAAATTAACTTGCCTTAGATTAACTTCATTAATTTCAACACAAGCACTTTTTCGTCTTTCAAAATGAGGCGTTGTATGTGTGTTGTGTTGTGCGTGTGTGTACATGTATAGGTGTGTGTTGCCCTTGTGTGTGTTGCTCTTGTGTGTGTGTCTGTATGTTTTTATAAGCTACGATAATTAAAAAGAAAATTTTAAACAAATTTTGCCGAAAATATATATATATATATATATATATATATATATATATATATATATATATATATATATATATATATATATATATATATATATATATATATATATATATATATATATATATATATATATATATATATATATATATATATATATATATATATATATATATATATATATATATAGCCTTGTAAAAAAACAATTTTTGTGTGTTTCTGCTCTGTGGTTCGTAAGACTTATCTATTAAATTCCGTCGAATTCCCCAAGTGATAATCAACTCTCCTCAAGAGTTCTTCACACTCCAGTAGTTCTGCAAGGTTTATCATTCTCTGCCTAATAAAAACCATTTCTCTTTTTAACTAAGAAAAAACAAAAAAAAACCGAAGAAAAAAAACAGAAATAAAGAATAAAATAAAAAATAAATAAAATAAATAAACAGAAAAGATTTTTTTTCGAGTATTTCACATATGTAGTAAATGTCTTGTGAAGGTCAGCAACCAATTGATTTATATGCTTGTTTCAAAATCCTTTAGGCCAACACTCCAATATATATATATATATATATATATATATATATATATATATATATATATATATATATATATATATATATATATATATATAATATATATATATATATATATATATATTCTTGCGTCACTCTCTCAAAACTATCGCTATTCTATACAATGGACACAGCTCTTCTGAATTCTCTCGTCGCATACCTCCTCCCTTGAGAAAAGCTCGTGTAACAAGCCTTTCTACACAGTCTCCTTCTTTCATCTTTCTCTATCCGACTCTCTGATCCCAGACTAAACCGCTATGCTCAATCTTACATGTACTCAACTGGTAAAGTCTAGAACACACCATTTTTCTCAATTCCTTTTACTTACTTTCAAAACGCCGTATATCGGGGCATCTCGGCATTTGACTTGAATAGGCTTTCGATGTTTCCCCAATTCTAGTGGAAATTTGTATAACTCTGCCCTTTGCCCACCAGAGATATATATATATATATATATATATATATATATATATATATATATATATATATATATATATATATATATATATATATATATATATATATATATATATATATATATATATATATATATATATATATATATATATATATATATATATATATATATATATATATATATATATATATATATATATATATATATATATATATATATATATATATATATATATATATATATATATATATATATATATATATATATATATATATATATATATATATATATATATATATATATATATATATATATATATATATATATATATATATATATATATATATATATATATATATATATATATATATATATATATATATATGAATACATCCTAATGAGGGATGAGAAGGATCTAAGGCAAAAGATATTACACGCTTTCCGAAGTCCTACAAAAGAAGTGACTTTGAAAGACAGTTAGTTTTTTTTTTTTTTTTTTTTTTTTTTCTTTAAAAAAAAAAAAAAAAAAAAAAAAAAAAAAAAAAAAAAAAAAAAAAAAAAAAATACGAATAAGAAAAAAAAATATAAAGAAATGAATTTATTATTATTATTATTCCTTT
>SEYY01011707.1:0-2500 GCA_009176605.1 Armadillidium nasatum | reverse complement strand
CTGTAATTGTACAAAGAATATTATTATTATCTATTATAATATTTATAGTAATATTAGCAGTAATAGTACCAGTAATAGTAGCAGCAATAATAGTAGTAGTATAGATAGTGGTACTCAAGATAGTAGTATTGCAAGAACCACTACCATTATTTATTTGTATGAATAACGATAAAAATAGTTTTTTACTTAAAAATGGATGAATATTATCATATTATTATTATTATTATTATTATTATTATTATTATTATTATTATTATTATTATTATTATTATTATTATTATTATTATTATTATTATTATATTATATTATTATATTATTATTATTATTATTATGGGCATATTATTAATAATCAATTACCTTTAAATTTTTTTTTTATTGATGATTTGCAATAAAATTTTTAAAATCTATTTTCCAAATTTTACGTTATTGGAATTATAGCCATAATAATGGCAAACAATTACTCTCTTATGTCAACTTACTATTTTAACATATCAATTCAATTCAATTCTTAAACTTTATTCAGAGATTGTACATTTACAGGTTTTCAATTTTATATTAGATCCCATACTAATATTAATAATAATAATAATAATAATAATAATAATAATAATAATAATAATAATAATAATAATAATAATAATATATAATAATATAATAATAATAATAATAATAATAATAATATATAATAATAATAATAATAATAATAATAATAATCTGACTGTCCAGTTCACTGAAAAAGGGCTGTTAGGGAAAAACATTGTGGTTTTCTCTGAGCCCCAATGTTTAATACGCATATATAATATTTAACTTCATTTAAAAATACAATAAGTTATGACAAGTTACTACTAAAGTAACAAAAATTTAGTATTAGTAATATTAATAATTGTGTTTATCATGCTAGTAACAATAACCTTGTATATGAGTGAATTCTTTTAAAAATTACTGAAGTAGAAGTTTTAGATAAAATATTGCCACCGAAAACTTCACCGAAGAGAAAAAGAGTTTTATGTCCAGAATCCCTTACAGCTTATTAGAGAAGAGTTTTATGTCCATAATGAACTGTAACTTAGAACAAAAGAGTTTTGGTCTCATAATGTCCCATATATTTTAACACAGAAGAGTTTAAGGCCATAATGTCCAATAACTTAACACTGAAGAGTTTAATCTTATAATGTCTTAGGGTTTAGTACGAAAGAGGTTTATACTCGTAATACAGAAGAGTTTAAGGCCACAATGTCCCATAACTTAACACATAAGAGTTTATGGTCATAATGTCCCAGGGATTGGTATGGAAGACGTTTATACCCATAATACACAACAGCTTAACACAGAAGAGTTTTAGGCCATAATGTTCCACACCTTATCACAGAAAAGTTTCATGCCCATAATGCTCCATATCATAACACAGAAGAATTTAAGGTCATAATGTCCTAGGGCTCAGCACGGAAGAGGTTTATACCCATAATACATAGCAGCTTGACACAAAAGGGATTTAGGCCATAATGTTTCACAGCTTATCACAGAAGAGTTTTATGACCATAATGCTCCATATCTTAACACAGAAGACTTTAAGGTCATAATGTCCAGCAGCTTAACACAAGAATTTTAGGCCAAAGTGTTATAGACATCGCAGGAGAGTTTCAAATCAATAATGCCCCTTTTATGCTATGAAATCTTCTCATAAAAAAATATTTTTAAAAATTCTGGTAGCAGTACCACTTAAAATCCCAATACAATACCTGAAGTCGACCTGATATATATATATATATATATATATATATATATATATTATATTATATATATATATATATATATATATATATTATATATATATATATATATATATATATATATATATATATATATATATATATATATATATATATATATATATATATATATATATATATATATATATATATATATATAATATATATATATATATATATATATATATATATATATATATATATATATATATATATATATATATATATATATATATATATATATATATATCCTCAAATAAGTACTCATATAGAAGTTCAAAATTATTCCTTTTGATTATTCAAAACATTCAAAACACCTCTAAACCCAAAACCTGAATTCATTATCTCTCAGCTTTAAAAAAAAAAAAATAACACACTAAAACCCACCATCACCAACACACACATACACACACAACTATATCCGTAAACAGGAACACTTACATGATATATATATAAAAAAAATACCCTCATGTCTACAAATTACCATATAGTTATGTACACACGCAAAAAAAACAAAAAAAACGCAAGGACTTTAAAATTTTAAACAAACAAACAAAATTCAACCAATTTAGAAGCAAAAATGGCATAGTTATTTTTGCCATTCAGGAAATTAAAGTGCTAAGCTACATAACAAATCAAAGTAAGCTTTCTCTTTTCTAATGTTCTGAAATACACATATACAAACATACAGGTACGTACACACATTCATACCTACACATTTATACTCTCAC
>SEYY01011706.1:7500-18814 GCA_009176605.1 Armadillidium nasatum | reverse complement strand
ATAATAATAATAATAATAATAATAATAATAATAATAATAATAATAATAGTAATAATAACTAATTGATAATAGTAATAATAATAATATAATAAAAAAATGATAATAATTTTCATGAAAATACCCTGAAAAATAGTAAAAGTAGAAATAAAAATATTTACAAAAAGTATAATAGATAGTAATATGAAAATAACTATAATGCGGTATTGGAAACTTACTTTTTCCAAGGAAATTTAATAAATTATACTGAGTAGAAACTGAGATTAGGGTTTAATGTTAAGTTGGTTGCAAATTTTGGGATTACGTTAGTTAGTTGTAAATATTAAATACTGTATTGATATATAAATAACATAGGCATATTAGGCAATCAATAATGAGTATGAAGAATAGTCAGAGTTTAGTGATGGCTGCATTTGCTTAATGAAAAGAGATTTTAAATCTACAAGTCTGACATGTTGGTTTTGGTATGAGTTATTCCTATAATATTTTATACTGTAAATACCAAGAAATTTAATTAAAGGACGGGAAACTATATGAAGAACTATGAACGGAGAGTGTGTGGAAGTAACAAATGGATGGTCAGAAGATGCGCGTTTTTCACGGAGATGATAAACGTGGGGCAAATGTTCTTCTCTACTGGGCTGAACACACCACGCGAACTGTATGCGAATACCTACGAAGCCGAGTCTTTGAAACGCCTTCACAATCATGGAGAGCCTTTTATACACTGGTTAGTGTATATCTATCAATGATAAAAATATATATATAGATAGTTAAAATTATAAATAAATATACTAGAAAGATGATATAAATATAAATAATATATATTAAAATAATAATACTAGAAAGATTATATTACCTTACATGGAACCAATAACTATGACTTACTGAGCAAATATATAATATAGACATATTAAATTTTACTATTATTATTTTTATTATTTATTATTACTTATTTTCCTGTTATTTATTATTCATATTATCAAATTAGATCTGTAGATGTCATATCGAGACTTTGTTATTAGCTGACAGAATCGTAAGATCGTCCATGTTTATTGATAAGGAATAAAGTTGATTAAATAGACTGTGGCCGTCACTCAATTCTTTTTGTAACTAGATATATATATATTATATAATCTGAAATAAATAAAATAAAATATGTTTATGGGTCAATATATAGAGTTTGAGATTTGAGCAACTACATTATATATTATATTATATACTTCCATTATTAGGTAATAATATTTAGCAATAGATAATACGTGCTATAAATGTAAAGAATAGAGTAAGTAGGTATATAGAGTGAGATATTAGATAGCGTACATTGTAATTTATATATTGCCTAGATCTAATCACACCGAATCAATTTACACATATATCCATGAAAGCAATAATAATTATATTATAATTAAGTAGATAGTATGTCAATGAAAAAATTATTAACAATAATATAATAATATATATAGAATTTTTAATGTAAAATTAAGAAGAAAATTATATATCGAGTAATACTCATCCATAATATATAAATATAGGTTTAAAAAAAGGTCAATATATATATAATTAACTATATATTATTCCATAGTTATTCCCACCTTATTCACTTACGGATTTACAAACACACATGTAACTAACATCAGTTCAACACAATAATACCTTTAATCTAGATAGCTAATATTTTATTCTTATAATTCTATATTATAATCACTTAATAATTTGCATTATTGATTATTATATTATAATGAATATCGGATATATATATCATTTTATTACTCTCCTTAATCATACTACTTTAATGTATTACTTATTACACGTTATATCGTTGAATAATATGTATTTATTATGAATTATGGTTAATATATTTTATTGACTCTATATTTTGTTGGTCTATATAATTAGGACTTTACAGCTTTGTGAGTATATTTTTTGATTTTTCTGAAGACTTCACTTTTTATTTTATTAAGGATTAGATTTCCCATATTGGGAGGACTTAGAGCATAATATACAGTATTGTCTTTCTATCTGATTGTTTATTTCATATTAGAGCCTTCTAGCTATTATCTAGACCTTATGATAATGACCCTTCTATAAATTTTTTACAGTGAGACCGTTGTCCTTGATAGGCATTATCCAGTCGGTAGTGGAGTACTCTGTTAAACTTTATTAATATATACAGATTATTTTATACATCTCCTAACTATAGTAAATATATATATATTATATATATATTATGTTACCAATATTATTTATATAATATTTATTTTATATTTCATATAATAATTTTAGATTCCACACTAATGGGCAACACGTATAATGATAAATATAAATCAAAATATAAATATTATATATATACTATAATATAATAATATAATATATATATAATATAATATATATAATATATAATAATATATATATATATATTATAAAATATAATGTTTTATTATGATATTTTATTATTCATATATATTCCTATATATATATATAATATGTTTATATATGATATATAAAATTATATATATATATATATATATATATATATATATATATATATATATATATATATATATATATAGATATATATATATATTATATATATAATATATATATATATATATTATATATATTATATATTTATATATATTAATATTATATTATATATATTTTATTATATATATATATTATATATATATATATATATATTATATATATATTATTATATATATATATATATATATAATATATATATATATATAATATATATATATATATATATATATATATATAATATAAATAATAATAATATATATATATAATAAAATATATAATATATAATATATATTATATTATATATATATAATATATATATATATATATATATAATATATATATATATATATATATATATATATATATATATATATATATATATATTATATATATATATATATATATATATATATATATATATATATATATATATATATATATATATATATATATATATATACACTAAAGTTCTAGTCGATCTCGCTCTGTTGTTAAATGATCTGCACTAGATTTACAATAAAATAAAAATAAAGTGAATTAGACCCCATAACAGTGGTATAATTAGTCAAGCTATTTATGAAAAAATTTATTAGGTGAATAATAAATATTAATATGGGGTTAGTGATTTGGTAACATGAAATGAGTGTTTCAGAATTAGCGTGATGGTTCCTATTACTAGTTATAAATTTACATACAAGTGTCATATATATATTAATATTATATATATTATATATATATATATATAATATATATATATATATATATATATATATATATATATATATATATATATATATATATATATATAATATATATATATATATATATATATAATATATATATATATATATATATATATATATATATATATATATATATATATATATATATATATATATATATATATATATATATATATATATATATATATATATATATATATATATATATATATATATATATATATATATATATATATATATATATATATATATATATATATATATATATATATTATATATATATATATATATATATATTATATATATATATATATATATATATATATATATATATTATATATATATATTTAGAAGCCATATTAACATGAACTTCACAGTATAGTTACCATACTGCCTAAAGTAGTCCTAAGAGACAATCTCTTGGCCAAATAATATTGAAACGTTAGCTCATTTTACGGAACTAACAAGTTTACTTACGTAAACCTTCTAAGAAGAAGCTGGAACATATATGCCAAAGTTCCTTCAGGTTATAAAAGTTTGCCTTACAACCAAACTTCAGAAGTATATAAAACTTCTGTAGAGCTCTTCTCCTGCTCTCCTTATTCTTTATTTTGTTTGACTTGAGTTGTTTGCGATTCATCTTCTGAAAATCTTTTTAGAACAAATATAATGAAATCTGAAACTTCTTCATTAAAAACACTAAAGAAAAATGTTTATATACATTTCTTTTCAGATAATGTTTTCCCTCTTAATTAATGCCTAACATATATATATATATATATATATATATATATATATATATATATATATATATATATATATATATATATATAATATATATATATATATATATATATATATATAATATAATATATATATATATATATATATATATATATATATATATATATATAATATATATATATATATATATATATATATATATATATATATATATATATATATATATATATATATATATATATATATATATATATATTATATATATAGGGTCTCTAGTGTACCCTCGTCTCACATCGGAGTGTCTATGCTCCCACTTCTCATTCCCGCGACTCCCGTCTCACATTCTCACAAATTTACAAGCGCTTACACGTACATTACCTTAAATGACAACTACAATGGCGAAATTTTAAAACTGCCTCGGAGATGCTTTGAGGGGCAGCATCCAAAGAATGCCCCTCATCCACTCCTTCCCCATCACTACTTGGGAGCCGGTGGCCTCCGGTGATGGGGTTGGTGCACCAAGACTTCTATGCGGAGTTGCCCTGGTGCCCGATCTCCTTTTCATTAACTTCTTCAACATTCGATGTCTCTTTACTAATTTCCACTTTGTCGAACACCACCTCTCTTCTTCTAGACCTCATCTCTTATTCTTAACCGAAACTCAGGTATTTGAGTGCTCTGACAGCAAATCCTACTCTGTTTCCTCCTACTGTCTCTATCCTTAATATTCAGTCAAAGGAGAATGTTGTGCATACGTGAGCAATGATGTTTGTTTTTCTCGTGTCTCTAATTTGGAGTCTTCTGAATTCTCTACTTTATGGATTAAACTTTCTTGCAACTCTTCAACTAAATTTATTTGTTCTGTCTACTTTTCTCCTAATTCTAAAGACTATCCAAAATTCTTCGACTCTCTCAACTCCAAAATAGAACACATCCTTTCTTCTTCTCCTTTCTCTGAAATCTTTATGTTAGGTGATTTCAATGTTCACCACCGCCAATGGCTTTCATCTAGTTATCATGATCCAGCTGGTGAACTTGCCTACCAATTTAAATCCAGAATGACCTTGCTGTTGGTGCATCTCCCTATCCATATCCCTGACTGTCTTGGTGATGAACCAAACATACTTGATCTTTTCCAAACTTATCCTTCTCCTTCTTCCAAACTCTTTCCTCCTCTGGGTTCACCCGATCACCTTTTTATTCTGTCTTGTCCTGTCTCTTCAAGTCTTCCGCAAGACCGGTCCCCCGACTTCGGCGAGGAGAAGTTTCTAGCTTTTTGGTGCCACTAGCTGGTCTGACTTGCGGTTGTACTTTTCTGATTTTCCATGGAATGATTACTGTTTCCGTAGGAGAGGTCCCTCGGAGTGTGGAAAGCGCATAACCGAAGTGATTCTCTCTGGGATGGAGGCGTACCTTCCATATTCTTTCCCTTCTACTATACTTAACAAACCTTGGTTTAACTCTGCTTGTTCTCTTACTATCCTTCACAGGGATGCTGCCTTCAGGGACTACCGTCGTCTTCAAACTACAGAAACTAATGCTACTTATATTTCATCCAGTAATCGTGCAAAATCTATTCTTCGAGACACGAAAAACTTTTTTCTCCGCCGCAAATGCAATAATCTTTCTGGTTACTCTTTTTCTTCCTCTCGCCCTTTCTGGCATTTTACAAAAAATGTTAACTAACTTTGCTTCTTCCACATTCTCTCCTATAGTATCTTCTGATGGTACAACTGCAGTTTTGCCTTCCTCTAAAGCTCAGACTTTTGCTTCTAATTCAACGTTAGACGATTATGGAGCTGTTCCTACTCCTTCATCCCCCTCCAACTCATTCATGCCTAACAATGTAATTTCTTCTAAAGATGTCATTTCTTCTCTCACTGAGCTTAACACTAAGAAGGCATATGGTCCTGATGGTATCCCTCTTGTGGTTCTCAAAACTTGTGATTCCGAGCTTGCACCCTGCCTTGGTAAATTATTTCTTCTTTTTCTTTCCACTTCGACCTTCCCTTCTTGCTGGAAACTTGTGCTCATTCAGCCTGTGCCGAAGAAAGGGGACCTCTCTCAACCCTCTTACTATCGTCCCACTTCTTTAACCTCCGTTCTTTTTAAATTTTACGAATCTATCCTTAACAGGAAGATTTGGAAACATCTCAATTCTTCTAATCTTATCTCTGATCGCCAGTATGTCTTTCGTAAGAAACGCTCTACGGGTGATCTTCTTTCCTTTCTCTCTGACTCTTGGTCCTCCACTCTTCGGCATTTCGGTGAATCTTTTGCTGTCGCGCTAAACATATCGAAAGCTTTCGATAGAGTCTGGCACAAAGCTTTAATTTCTAAACTTTCCTTTATCAGATTCTATCCTTCTCTCTGTGACCTTCTCTCTTATTTCCTTTCCGGTCGTTCTATGGCAGCTGTTGTAGACGGTAATCGTTCTTCCTTTAAATCTATTAATAGTGGTGTTCCTCAAGGATCTGTCCTATCCCCAACACTTTTTCTGCTTTTTATTAATGACCTTCTCTCTGTTACTTCATCTCTTATCCACTTCTATGCTGATGACTCCACCCTTCATTACTTTTTTTCAGTTTGAAAGTCGTCCTTCCCAACGACAGTTAAACGAAGCAAAGAAGGTAGACTTGGAGCAGCTGACCTCTGATCTTTCTCGCATTTTAAATTGGGGTAGAGAGAACATGGTTGTTTTCAATGCCACCAAAACTCAAATCCTCCATCTCTCTACTCCTCACAATCTTCCACACAACTAAGATATTTTCTTCGAAAATACACAACTTAAACCTTTATATCTCCTTAATATTCTTGTTGTTTCTTTTTCTCGTGATCTTTCTTGAAAAGAACATTACCTCTCTTTCTAAACAAGCTTCTAAGAGGTTGGATGTTCCGTGACTCCTTCAGCATATCTTCACAATACTCCAGTTGCTTGCTCTGTGTAGGGGTGTTGTTCGCCCTTCTATGGAGTATGCTTCGCACATCTGGGATGGTTTCACTCATACAGCTCTCCTTGAGAAGGTGGAGTCTAGGGCTTTTCGACTTATCAACTCTCCTGCTCTCACTAATTCTCTCTAATCTCTTTCTGCCCGTCGAAATGTTGCGTCACTTTCTCTATTTATCGCCATTACAATGGACACTGCTCCTATGAAATCTCTCTTTGCATAATACCTCCTCCACTGTGAAAGGTTCGTTCATCCTTTCTCTGTTTAACTCTCTGACCCCTGACTTAACCACTATGCTCGATCTTACATGTACTCTACTGGTAAAGTCTGGAACACACTCCCGTCATCTATTTTCCAAACTTCCTATGAATTACACACCTTCAAACTTCGTGTATCCTGTAACGCCGTCTTTTAATTTTACTTTGACCTGGTCCGTCTTTCTCCCTGATTCTGTGGGAGTTTTTGGTAGGCCACTGGCCTTTGCCCAGCAGAATTATATATATATAAATAAAAAAAAATATATAATATATATATATATATATATATATATATATATATATATATATATATATATATATATATATATATATATATATATATATATATATATATATATATATATATAAAGCGATAAAACAAAAATATAAGCCTTGAAGCGGTTGAAACTGTATTAACTCCTCTTTGCTATCATAAAATTAAGTAACACGACATTTTTGGTAATTTAAAATAATCTATTCATGATTATAAAAAAACAATTAAACAATCTAAAACATTTCTTTGAGAACGGTAATTCATTTTAACGGGGATCAAAATTGCATCTTTGTAATTTATTTGTGATTTTAAATCGTCTTTTAAACGATAAAATATTTTAGTAAATATAATATAAATATAATTTATAAAGTTAATATTTGATATGAAAAAAATAATAATGTTGAATAAATAAACCTTTTAATAGAAAATAATAATAAATGTGTAAAGTGGAGAAAACAGTTGAAAATGCTTTATCGTACGTTCAAACATATAAGGAAAATTTACATTTTTAGATAAAAAGAATATTATAAAATTATTTAAAGAAAATAAATAGGGCATCAAAATAAAAAAAAATAATAAAAATATTAAATATAGATTAATATAAATGTAAATAAATATAAAGAAATAAACATACATAAATTTACAAATTAAGTAAATTAAAACAAATATGAGAAAAACATATTTTAAACACAAGAATTTTCGGAAAGACGTTTATCTCAAATTTCTGAAAAAACGGTTTTCATGCAACTTTGGTAATTAAATAAATGAATAACTCGAGTTAAATATTGTGATAAAAGTGCATAAATATAAGCAATTTAATAGATAGATTACGAAAATCAAAATATAAAAATAATTAAATTAATATAAATGAAAAATATAATTTTAAAAAATCGTGTTTCGATTAATATTCAGAAAAATTTTGAACGAAAATATTAGGACGCCGTTTCACCAAGTTGAATGAATAAATTCGATGGAGATTGCAATATTGATTTATAAAAAACTAAAATGTTTTATAATCGTAAAAATAATTAATTCCTTTTTATTATTCAATACATTAACCAAAACTATTTAAGGAGTGACTAAAATATTTAGGGAGTGAGTGAGAAAGAGAGAGAGAGAGAGAGAGAGAGAGAGAGAGAGAGAGAGAGAGAGAGAGAGAGAGAGAGAGAGAGAGAGAGAGAGAGAGAGAGAGAGAGAGAGAGAGAGAGAGAGAGAGAGAGAGAGAGCGATTTTAAACCATAACTCAAAAAAGAAAGCAGCTTTTACTGCTTTTACAAAATAATTAAAACTTTATATGCCCTTTGTATTTAAATATACATAATCATATATATATATATATATATAATATATATATATATATATATATATATATATATATATATATATATATATATATATATATATATATATATATATATATATATATATATATATATATATATATATATATATATATTTAATAGTCTGATTTTTATACAAAAGAGGACTTTCCTTTATTTTCTTTTAAAAATATACCATTTGATAGACTTAAATTTATGAATGGACATATATCGCATTTCCATTCATAAATTGAACTTCATAATAGTATTTTTATTTATAATGTTAACTTCTCGGATTTTTATATTTATTATTTTTTGATAATTGTAAAATAATATTAAGTTTAAAATTTGTACAATAAAACGTAGAGAGTTTAAACTCAACAACTATAAAGGGATCTAATTAACTACGGGATCTAATGTATGATGGGATCGAATCAATGATGAACTGGACATGAAAGAATCAATCAAAATATGGTCTACGAAGAAAGAATTATGAAGAACAGAAGAGATGAAACTCTTTTCCATTAGGCGAGAGAAATCTTTTGTCCATTAGGAGAAAGATAATTCATCCGACGAAATAAGAACAAGAAAGATTGATGAAGAATTAAGAAGAACAGAAGATATGGAACTCTTAGCCATTTGGCGAGAGAAATCTTTTGTCCATTAGGAGAAAGATAATCCATCAAATGATTAATCTTCAAATCAACTAAAATTCCAGAGTAATAGAATAATGTTCTTCAAAAGTTCAGTTATAAAGAAAGACCAAACTATGAGAGTCTCATAAGAATCTAATCTTTATTCAGGATCCTTTTAGATAATAGTGATATTTATTTAGTTTAATGTTGTTGAACTCACGGAACACCTCCAAGAAGTTCTCGGTCATAATTACGCTACCTTTATTAAACGATTTTAAACACCCTTCATTATATATTTTCCTTTGTTAAATTGTTCTAGAATCGAATTATGTGTCCAACTTAAGATGTGAAGAAGGAACCAACAAACTTCTTTATAATTGGTGGCAGTCGACCGGGACTGATACAATTTCTTTACAATATATATATATATATATATATATATATATATATATATATATATATATATATATATATATATATATATATATATATATATATATATATATATATATATATATATATATATATCCATATAAAAAATAAGTTTCAATATTAAAATAATTTTAAAGTGTGAGCTAAAAAGACGTCAAAGATTCATGATTCTAAGAAGCGACAAAATTACCAATAAAAAAAGGAAACATCTTTACTAAAAATTTATTTAGATGTTTTAATGGACCAATCAATCATTTGGGGGGAGGGAAGTAGCGCTCCCGAGGCGATGAGATTACCACCATTGGGTATAAAGATGTTAAGGGTACTTCCCATCTCATCCTGGCTGCCCAATGGTACGCTCCTTTTTGCGCTCATGTTCACTTTCTTCTACACGGAGTAGGTTCTCCTTTTACACACAGTAAAAACTATTTCATTCACACATCCTTTAAAAAAAAGAACTAGTTCATTAAGGCGTCGACTTTGGTAGCCTAGGAGAATCCAAGAGGGGTGGTTTCCAAATATAGCCCCTCATACACTACTTCTCCCCATCACCACTTGAGAGTTGGTGGCCTGCGGTGATGGGGTTGGTGCCACCAGGAATTTGCAGCCGGCTGTTCCAAATGCACAGTCTGTCTTTTTCAGTAATTTCTGCAACATTCGCGGTCTTCATTCAAATTTCCACTTTGTTGAACATCACCTCTCTTCTTCTAGACCTCACATGTAATTCTTGACTGAAACTCAGTTGTTTGAGCGTTCTGATAGAAAACCCTATTCTTTTTTCTCCTACTGTCTCTATCCTCAAATTTCAGCCAAAGTCTGCTGTTGCGACACGCGTGCCATGATGTTGTCTGCTCCAGTGCCTCTAATTTGGAGTCTTCCAAATTTTCCACCTTGTGGCTTAGGCTTTCTTGCCATTCTACTACTAAATTTATTTGTTCTGTTTATTTATCTCCTAATTCTACTGACTGTCCTAAATTCTTCTACTATCTAAACTCCAAAATAGAGCACATTCTCTCTTCTTCTCCTTTCTTCGAAATCATATATTAGGTGATTTCAATGTTCACCATCGCCAATGCTTTCCTATAGTTTTCAGGATACAGCTGGTGAACGTACCTTCTATTTCGTTATCCAAAACGACCTTGAGCAGTTGGTGCAGCTCCCTACTCTTCTCCCTGATAGTCTTGGAAATGAACCCAAACAATTTACCCTTTTTCTAACTTCCAATCCTTCTCCTTATACTGTTAAGCTCTTTCCTCCTATGCGTTCCTCCGATGATCTTCTTATTTCTATATCCTTTCTATCTCTTCAAGTCTACCGCAAGAAAGATCCCATTCTGTTGAAAGAAAACGTTTGTGGCATTTCAATGCAGTAAGGTGGTCGGACTTGCGGTTGTACTTCTTTGATTTCCCGTGAAATGA